>JAECUM010096028.1:0-113965 GCA_016617855.1 Megalonaias nervosa | reverse complement strand
ATACGACGATGGGATGCTTGAAAATCAAGTCAATCTAGCACATATATTACGAGGCAGGCACAACACACGGACATTATTTATTTGACTCAATGATACGCACATGCGTCGAATGTGATTTGTGAGAACTGTAAGAGGTCAATAATAGTTCGTGGTATTGATGCTCATAGCCTTGTGGATATTTATCAGCGAATTATTTTCACCGATATTTACTTTGTTAAGAAGAGAAAGAGCCTCGACTGTTATTAAGCGAGGATGAATTTGTTCGGGTAACAGTTAATGGGCAAAGACTATCGTTATATATTTTCCATATACAGGCGTTATCGGTGTGATTTTGCAAGAAAAGGGTGCAAAACCTCCAGAACGCACAATCACTGGAAATGTAAATACTTCCGTGGCAAATGTTTTCTGTGATTGAATGACAGTTGTACCAGTGCAAAGGGGTAAGTAGCTAGAAGTGTGTGTGTGTGTGTGTGTGTGTGTGTGTGTGTGTGTTGTACCTAGACGCGAAGAGTCCATGTAGGGTCTGAAGTCGTGTAATTGTAATACGTAATTGTATTATTAATAGAACTATGATGCACAACAAATGTTACGGACGTGAAAATAATCGAGGCGGATAAACAGTGGTGAGATGAAATTGCAAGGAGATTCGTGCTAATAGTGAAATATAAACACTCGTGATGTTTCGTAGATGACATCTGTGATTTTGTCGCAGCAGCAAATGCTATTATTGGCTTGGCTGGAATCACATCAAAGACAACAAAAGCAGGTGCTTCAATTATCGTTGGGGTTATCAAATTAATTTCGAGACGATGAAATTTAGGAATACGTGTCTATCCAGGGCTGTTTAGAGTGGCACAAAGCAGTCTCACAACGATCAGTAAACTGTGTTCGGTGGCCATCGAGGATACAATATTTAGCATGACTGAATTCGCGACTGTGTGGAGGATAATAGAAAATCACCAAGAACTCCGAGCACAATAAGAAACAGCGCAGTTTGGGATTTATAAACAATAGAAGTCGAGTGAGATTGGCCTCAGTTGTAATTGTACAGGAAATAGCCTGGACAACTATTTATTGATTCAGCACTGCTGGTTGCGTAGCAGACGTATACAACCTAATGTTTATACGATTTGACTCTTTTTGTGTATTAATCATCCACGGGATGCTCATTTCTGTATTTTCCTTGTTTGGCAATTATTGGGGTAGACTGTCGTGACTGAAAGATAGATATAAATGATAAAGCCAAGGAATTACTAGATTGTTGGATTTTGAACGACAATTCCTCCAACACTTACATATCATTAAGCAAACATCAAAAGATGATGTGATGCTTGTGAATAAAGTTAATCCAGCACAAAAAAAAAAAAAAAAAAAAAAAAAAATATTACGAGGCAGGCACCAAATCAAGGACGTTATTTATTTGATTCAACGATACCCACATGCCACGAATGTGACTCGTGACAATTGTAACAACATCATGATAGTTCGCGGCATTGACACCTTGGGATATTTACCAGCAATTTGTTTTCACCAACATTGACTATGTTAAGAAGATACAGAATTTCGACTGTTATTCAACAAGGATGAATTTGTTTAGGTAACATTCATTGGGCGAAGCCGATCGTTAGATGGAAAAAGAAACAGGCGTAAGCGGCGTTTGTTTAGATGACAAGGGTGCAAAACCTCCAGAACACAAAATCGCTAGAAATGTAAATATTCCTGAGTCAAATATTTTATGTAATTAAATTACAGTTGTACCAGTGCAAAAGGGTAAGTTGCAAGGGGTGAGGGTGTATATTGCGCCTAGACGCGACAAGTCCAGGCAGGGTCTGCAGTCGTGTAATCGTACTATCGATTGCATTATTAATAGACCTGTAATGAAGCAACAATATTACCGACTTGCAAAGCATAATCTAGGTAGATAAACAGCTGAGAGATTCCTGCTGATAGTGAAATATAAACGCTCGTGGTTGGTTGTAGATGGAACCACAACAACGACAACCATCACAGGTGCGCCAATTGGAATTATCGTCGGGCTATCAAATTAATTTCGATGCGGTTACATTAAGGACTATGCGTCTATCTGGGGCTGCTTGGGGTGGCAAAGAAAAGTCTCACCACGATCAGTAAACTGTATTCGGTGGCTATCGAGGATAAAATATTTAGCATGAATTTATTCGTGACGGTGTGGAGGGAAATAAAAGATCACCAAGAACTCATAGCACAAATAAGAAATAGTACTGGTGGGGATTTGCAAACAATGCAAGTCGAATGAGACTGGCATCAGTTGTAGTCGCACAGCAAATAGCCTATATAACTATCTATCATTCAGCACTGCTGCTTGCGTAGTAGCCGTATACAACCTAATGTGTATACGATTTGACTGTGTGTATTAATCATCCACGGGTTGCACATTTCTGCATTTTGCTTGCTTTCCAAGTCATGGGGTAGAGAATGTGCTAACTAGCCAGAACCCTAAATGGGCAAAGTACAAAAGCCACACCATAATACTACTGAAAAATCAGTATAAATTATAAAGCAAGGTATTACGAGATTGTAGGATTTTAAATGACAATTTCTTCCAAACTTACAGTCATTATGCAAACATGCTGAAAATGGGAAATGTTCACAGGACAAACATTAAATGTTTCTGCTCACACTATTTATCAGGAAGCCGAGTCGCCCACACAGTGAGGACCGATATACATTCGACACGATTTGTTAATTGTATGCAATTGTTTACGACGCATTTCCTTCGTATCTTTCTGAACTATTGTTCTCCTTGGCTGGTGAGTCTCAAAATTGTAATCCTAGAAATATTAATACCTTCAGGCAAATAAATCCCGTTGAAAAATAAAATTACAATCTTGCAGTTAGACTAATATATACAATTCATAAGGGAAGGAGACAGTATGCACTCTTTAAAGTAAATCTGAGGATTAAACCACACACGTGCCGTCCTGTCATTTACATGCGGATAGAAAACGTAATATCCTCTATGCTCAAATTGGGAATAAATATAGAATTATACGGTGAGCCTCAGACATTAGACGTGTATGGGATAATCTTATATGTGTTTTTTGTGAAAGCACTGACAATGCCTAATGCATACAGACATACACACAGAGGCATCCATGCATACATACACGCACGCACGCACGCACACACACACATACATACATACACATACATACATACATACATACATACATACATACATACATACATACATACATGCATTCAATGGAATTAACAGTTGTTGATCAAAGCATGAATCCAATTCAGATTCTGAATCAGATGTCACTGCAATTGACCATATATAATCTGTTTTCGGGCGGATTCGTTTGTGAGTGAAATTCACGTTCATATAAGATGATTTAAACTTATATAAAAACAAGCAAGAGTCTTATCTAACTCTTCAAAAGTTGTACACGTTTCTCCCCATGTAAACCCTTTAAGACACATGTAGCTCTCTGTAACTGAAACACAACAACCTACATTGCTTACACCTGACATAAGTTAACTCGTACGCTCTTTTCTTCTCAGTGTTTCCCTCTCGTTTCCCTCATTACTAACTTAATGTTTTGTTCCATAATATTGTAGTGTACTATTTGTTCGTGCTTCATCTGTATAATGTGCAACCTTTGTAGTCATCGGGTTTTTAAGGTATAAGAATGTGCAGCAGCATGATATTTTAACAGTCACAGTTAAATATGTCTAAACCGATCTGAGAAAATAATTGTCCATTTAGGAAAGTAGTTCCATTGAAAATTTGTACGGAAATTGCTTTTCACGGTTTTGCAATAAACGCTACAATTAACTGTTCATAGTTCAAGTCTGATGTTCCAACAGCCATCGTTAATAAATCCGGCTATCCGTTTTACCTCAGGTAATATAGTTTATTAATAATAATCGGAGTGTTGCGATACCTCCACAGTCTAGGCGGATAAATACATTTCGCTCTGACTCATAACCAATGATGTATTGAAATTACCGTAGAAATGAGACCAGTCATCGAACGAACTAAAGAGGTTTCGATCAGAATAGGCCGAATAGGCTTAATACAAACGATTCGAATCATTAAATTGAAAATATTAAGTCCGTAAATTCACCCTTATTTTTGCAGCTCATTCCAATAATGCATTGAGGGGTTTGAAATTTCAACTTGAGGCCTGAAACCCTACTCCGTTATGTCGATGCCATGAGTGCATATCCTTTTCAAATGTTTCGTCGGCTACAGATAAAAACAGAACATCTCAATGCCATGAGTGCATAGTCTTTCCAAATGTATTGTTGGCTGCATAAACAAAAAGAGCATTATTGATGCATGATACAGTTTTAAAGAATAACATATATCCGATGGGGCGTATTCTTGGGCACACATTACAGTTAAAGTCTTTCAGATTCAGAACTCCGTATTGCAGAAAAAAGCAATACACAGTAGCGTCGAAGGACCTGTCAAACATTCTGTAAATAGTTAACAAAATTCTCGCCGAAATTATATTTTCTACTCTACTACAAAATGTTTCCAACAAAAACATAAAATTTGTTTTATAAGTGCGACCTCATTGTTGACAAAAGTTGTATGAGGGAATAAAATATATATCACGATTCCTTTTTTCCATGGGACGCGTTGATAAGCACAGATTAAACTCAATGCCTTCTAGATTCCATGGGACGCATTGATAAGCATACATTAAACTCAAGGCCTTCTAGATTTCCATGGGACGCATTGATAAGCACACATTAAACTCAAGGCCTTCTAGATTCAGTACTCCTTATTGCCGACGAAAACAATACATAGTTGAGAAAAAGGAGGAATATAATGCCAATATTATAAACATTCTGTACATCTATGACGAGATTATCGCTGAAATACATTATCTACGCTACAAATAATGTTTCAGAACAGAAACATAACAAGGTGTTTTTAATATGCAAATTCAATTTTGTTATGGATCTGCAATTTTCGATCAGAAAATTAAACGTTCGAATTGCACTTAGGGGTGACTGAAAACGTCACATCACTTTGAAATTTCTTAGTCCAATTTTATGTTTTTGGGCATACCTAATTTACATTGTGTGCTTCAGCGGTGTCCGAGATTGAAAATAGAGTTCTGGTGTACCTGCCTAATCTCAGTTGTTTTAAAGATATCTATTTGAATTTAAACTGAGGACCTGGTTTTGATAACAACCTTATAATAATGTTCTGGAAGCGAACGTGTGTGCAATTTGATGGAATGTTTCATTTAAAACGACCCACATCGTGTGCTTACTGTTGCATTTTATGCCAGATGAAATTAAAATACACAGGATGAGATAAACAACTATTCAATCCAGTTATAATATATGTCTCTGGAATCATTTTGAGTTGTGTTCAGTTATGATTTAAGAGGAATTATTTATGTAGAGTTTTAATTGAAATTATAAAGTGCACATTGACTTTTTCGACTAAACCACTACTTTCTGAATACTGAGAACTCATTCACAGATGTGCTGTATTATATCATTTGTTACGAGTCTATGCTCTTGAAATAAGTAACAGAAAAGAGCAAAGACAACAACCTATGTAAATTTAACACATAATTTATTATCCTAGACTAAAAAGTACAAAAAAGTACAAAAAAAAAAAAAAAAAAAAAAATAAGAAAAACAATGTATGGTATTGCGCATTAAATCCAAATTGTAATCCAAGAATTAAAACACAAGTCTCATCAATGAAACGTTCTAAGAGAATCACAGTTCAAATCCCAATGAAAATCCAAAATGGAAATCGATGACGTCTGCAATAGACAGCGTTGTACTGATGTGTCAACAAACTCTTGTTGAATCACATAAAATATTATTCCAGTTTTTTAATTCCGTATAAGTTCCAGTAAATATCTTTGTCCAAGAATTAATTTAGAGCACCTTAGTATTTCCAGGAAAACAATCATTTGAATTCAGTAATTTGAAGAAAAATAAAAGTTCAGCCCAAACTGGACGCAACATAAAGCAACTTGACGTCCCAAGTGTTAAGGCACGACTGATACAGTTCTTATCATAGCATCAGTTATAACACTAACTAAATTTCAAAACAGATTCTCAGATGGGGGTCAAGAGTTCATCGTTCTAGAAAAAATAGAAGTTTCTTTACGAATTAACTCGTGCCTCACGTCTCGTAGTCAAGGTATGACCTTGACTCAACTCAATGACTCTTACTCTGAGACAGATAAAACAAAAATAAAAAAGGTTGTTTACCAAAACTGTCACTGATTTTGGAATAAGGTCAGCAACAAGATACAATGTTTTAATTCTGGACTATGTCAAATCCAGTAAACAATGTTACACTACAATAGCATGTTATGGAATAAAAAATTATTTTAAAATAACAGACAAACAATTAATTTAAATATACATAACACATTATGTTATATCAATATTTTTTACACATTAACTTATGCAAGACTATTAGCACATCACCACATTCAAGACTAGTTGACTGCATTCGAAATAGTCTAAACATTTGGAATTGTTAATAGTTACGATAATTATGTATTTAATTTACAATATTGTAAGTTTCTTTTAAATTTTAATTTTGTTTTCCCGGGAAATTAATAGTTTCTTGAATTTAATAAAGGTGGGGCATTTTATCTTGCTTTCATAGGTTTTTGAAAATAAATTAACTTCAGTTTTAAACTGTCGCTTTATTTTGTTATCCTCAGTTTCCAGAGAAAACTAGCTTGCATAACAGTGATAACCAAGGTTCGAAATATTGCTCGTGACAGCAGAATTTTTCATCGGGATGTTGATACAATTTGCATTTTTTCAAAGGAATTGATTAAGTACAGGTACATATATGCTTTTGATTTTGATTGGACAAGGACATAGCGTTGGCAGCTAATGGATAAAGTTGCCGTCCAGAAAAATAGTTAGCATCTTGGCCCATGGTTTAAATATCTTATCCAGTGGCCATGTCTCAATAGGTAAAACATTCTAATTTCTTCCACGCTTAAACAACTGCAATTTAAAAGAAGACTATTCTATTACAAGGGTTCCATGAACATAAAATAAAGTTGTAGAAACAAAAATAATATAATTAAGCACAAACTGTCAAATTGACTAGAATTTAAATGATACGAGTTTAATGTTATTCAGTTGATATGACCTAATTCATTTTACATGGTAACTGACACTTTACACTGGGAATAATACAATAATCTGCATACTATAATTTAATAGCTCGATATTATTTACTGTAATATGTGTAATTGTGAATATTATATGCAATAATACTCAATCTCAAAAGCATCATAACTATAATATGCTCAAAATCCTATACTATATGTAATGTCATTTAATGTCCAAACTAAACATCATACGTGCAAGGTGTATAAAGCCAGATATTCCGTACAATAAACAAGAATTATAATCGTATTAAACTTACATTCGTATACCCTGTTTAATATTACTCAGTGTCAAAAGCATTATACCTATAATATTCTTAAATAGCGACATTGTATGTAGTAGTACTCAGCGACACAATCAAGTTACAATATAAAGTAGGTCTATGGTGCTAAACAAATTGTCTTTTTCTCTGTCTCTTGTTCTTTTTCGCACACAATCATGCCTTTGTTGATTGATTTGTCGTTTTGTAATGATTGCTATATATGATATTTGTGGTTTTGTGTGATATATATTGCAAGATTTATTTGTTATATTCACATAGCATTTATTGATGTATTTCTGTTTTGTGGTTAGTTATTTTTAGCACATACACTATCTTTGACGAATATTTCTTTATTACAATATCAAATGTCCTTTTGCAAAACCGATTTCCCGATCTAAATCTACTGCTTACCATGACAAAATTACTGCATGATGACTGGAATTTGTATGATGACAGCAATTTGCATGATGACAGGAATTTGTATGACTTTATTTAGCTTTCTCTCTCTCTCTCTCTCTCTCTCTCTCTCTCTCTCTCTCTCTCTCTCTTTAGAGTTAAAATTACATTTTCTATTGTCTTGTAAGCAGCGTATATTTACAAACTGTTCACGACAACTGCATCGATGTTTTTAAATGTTAGCAAAGTTTCTGAGATACAAAAATATTATATATGGTTCTAGTTCTCCCTCTTTTGGTCTGTATTTTGTTTCTCTCACTCACTATCTTCGCATATTTTGCATTGTTGGAATGCATGATATGTAACGCCTTCATCGATCTCGCTACATGTATGTATATGTCTGTACATACGGAGCCTACATTAAACACTCGTTTTGTCTCTAATGAGTGATAACGATATGTAGACAACATTGCATACATCAACATCCTGAATTGTGTATAATTTCTGTATGTAAGCGGCTATGCAGACGTACAGTTTCCCACATCGTAGTTTTTCCGGGTTGAAAATTGTGTGGTTAAATTGATTATTTCTTTATACTTCCTGTTGTTACTGTTTCATTTTAATCTGAAACTTTCCTGATTTATGAAGATAATGCATATTTTTTAATTTAGGCATAATTGAATACCATGCAAATTCTGGATATCTACAATTCATTTGATTCGTCACCTCTTTTATCCAGTTGTTTCCTTGAAATGCGAGTTGTGTTGGTTAAATGCGTGTAAGCGTGATTATATTTTACCAAATATGTACATCAAAACTGTAGTCATTTATTTATCAAGGCATTCACTGGTGAGCCTTTTACGCTTATCTGATTATCTATATCTTTCTTTCTATCTTTCTGTTTCTCTCTGTCTGTATGTCTTATATATCACTAGCCCAATAAAACACAGAAAGAAGTTAAATAATTTTATTTTAATTCTTAGTCGGATCATGTGGTTATGTGGATGTCGTTCTGAAATTGCATGAACGACTTCATCTTGCACGTAGACTCTCCAAATCCTATGTTACAAAGTCATGCGCATGACCAGCAGACATAATGACTCTCATATCAGCTACAACATTTTCTATCTCTCTTTGTATCTCACGTCGTTCTTCATCACTCATTCACGTTATTTATTTTCGATATTGCAACTGGTATTTAGTGGTAGGTTGCTAGGATTCTGATTTGTGGAGTTTAGCCTAATAACTACAATTGAGTAAGTCTCCAGTCATATTATTTTCTGCTCTTTACTCAATCTGTAATTGACATTAGCCCTAAATCAAGTTAATGCTCTACCTGACCAGAAGCATTTATTTCTTAAACAACATAATGCATAGCTAATATTTATATATGATGACAAATTAAATATTCAGATTATTAATAACCGGGGTAACTATGTTGACTTCTGTCTGAATGCAGTATATTAGATTTTCGCTTGTAAAATCTTAAATTTGTTGACAACTTTGAATGTTTAGGAAGGAGACTGACCTTTCTCCTGGCTCTCTTAATGTATCCAAGCTTTTATATCCGTGTTGTTTGTTTGAAAATTACCCATTTCTGCCTTAAGATCGGAAGTATAATCATTCTTATTCTTGTGTTCAATTTTTCATTTAGGATGATTTATTTATTTAATTTATTCACTAGAATTACAATTTGCCCACTAATAATTATTCGACCAAATCATTAATTTGGAACTATAGCGAAGTCATTCAAGGGCCTTTTGGATTATATTATTGTGATACATCAAAATAATGTTAGCACATGGCCATATTTCCTGCCATTGGCACATCAGCACATTCGATACTACAGGCACATCAACACTTGCAATATTGGGATTATTTAAACAGCAATGCAATTCAACTGGAACTTCATATATTTGGACTTGTGACATAACATTTTGGACTATTTGCTATTTTATCCACCATATTGTAAGTTCGTTTATATTTTCACTTTCTATTCCAGGAAAATAAATGATTTGTTGAATTTTCAAAGCTCTTTCTTGTTACTTACTTTACGATAATAAGAGTTGTAACATTTATAAATACCACACAGTTCCCAATCCAACTTGATTAATAGTTTCTGAAACTTTAATGGGGACTAATACAAACTCTCGCGGAGCATGGAATCCGTTTTCTGGAGAATATTTAAAACATTACATAACCGGCATTTATATTTGGAATTATATATATAAAGGTGGTGTGGATATGTTAAAATCTTTATAAATAGGCCATCATTGCACCTCAAGAAATTCAAACGCCATGTGCATCATATCGAGTTAGGCAACTGCTTTCTTCAGATTATTAATTAGTGCAAATAATGAATTTGTTTTCTGATCATGATGCCCTCACGTTGACTTGGTCTGCAACGAAAATACGGTTTATCTGGTATACAATGTATTAATTTACACGTCACTAAACTTATTTCGCAAGAAATGCAAGATACTCCGTAGAATTTGTCCTAGTGCGTTCATAACACGTTGTAATGAACCACAGTATCCAGATATTGGTATAAATCAATGTATGTATATATGTTTACCAAACACAGTCAAATGAATTTATTTTCCCCAAAACTGTATTGCTTTTCTCTATTTTCAAATGAGATTTTGTGTCGTTCAATTGTGGTATATACATGTTATGTTTTCACAAATTAAGAGAGTAACATCGACAACATAGGATTTCGGTCTAACTCAGAGTGAAAAGTCTTACCGACAACAAACTGAGCACCAATTTCCAAGGAATGTTTAGAACTTCATAATGGTTGTCTACATAGTCATAATGAAATTTCATCACGATTCTTCTGATCAAAATCATTTAAGTTTACGTCATTTAGGAAGCCACATTCGACGGTTGTTAATTACACAGACAGAAATCCCGATACGCAAAGACGATGTTTAGAGACAATATTAATAACAAAGTAATACCACGTTCAATATACCATTTTTGTGTCTCTATTTAGTTTTCAACATTAAAGTGTTCATGGTGATCTTACTTTGGAAGTCTTAGTCGTTACTCAGATAAACTCTGAAGTGCTCGATTAGGTGTTTACAAGGATATACAATGCATTTTCTACTTAAAACGAATTAGTTTAAAAGAAGAGATTCTATAATATTAGCATGTCTTACTCATGAAAAGATCGCAAGAAAAAGCATTACGAATTATCAGGATGTCAGTGTTAATATGCCCTAACTATCTATGATTGGAACACTCTTACTGTTATCTTATGTTAATGATATCGTCATAGAAAATAAAATCGGTATAAAACTGTAGGCTGATGAGACGTCAATACTAATGACTTTAGAAAACATATAAGTAACAGTTGGTGTTCTAAGCAAGGACCTATATACAATTAATGTGATAAGTGATCTTATATATAAACAGCGGTACCGATATTTGTCTTTCATTATGTTTCCCATCCAGGCTGCCAAAAATGTATCTCAGAGTGGTTGTAACGGAGAAGGCTTTCAAATCATTTTCGGATAGAGGGCGTGGCCATTCTTCAGCCTTGTGTCGAATCGCATTAGCTGGTTTTAGTTCAATCGCTCGTGTGGCTTCATTGCTTGGTACTGCTATGACTAGCGGAAGACGGATTACCCATTCGTTACACTACTATTGCCCATTAGTAATTCCCCTGCATAATGATGACAGAATAAGCATTCCGCGAATTTTCGATTACATAAGTCCACAATAGCTTGGTCACGATAAATCTTGACATGTCCAACACGAACTCGTTCATGGTGTTTGATTATCAACGCAGTAAAAGATCCGATAAATTCTTTACCACGATCCACTTGCAACAGTTTTGGACATCTTAGTAGCGAACGTTTATAAATGAGCTTGAGTGCATCTACATCACTTGCAGAAACCGTTGACGCCAGTGGTTGCGCATATTTGTGCTTGCAGGCAACATTAGCATTCATTAAAGCATACTTGCAGGTGCGCAGTCGGCCTCATCGATCACGGACACGATAGTATGGAGAAAAAAAAACAAACAATAAAACAGCCCGATGAACCTGATGAGGACTGTAGACATCAAACCTCCCACGTGAAATTGTTTATTGGTACTGGTAGATATATTTGTCACAGCGATTGTTTGACCATGTATGCTTGAGCAATCTTATGAGTGACTTTTACCGTTCTGATGATAGGTCCCACTGAGTCAGGGAAAAAAAAAAAAAAAAAAAAAAAAACCTCATATGATGCTGAATACGATTTTATTGTGGTTGAAGTGGGATTGTTTATATGTGAGTATGCCATCTGCTGATGACCAACGGTGTTATGACTTTTTAAAAAGATTTTCAAAAACCTCTAAGCAGAGGTGGTAAAACCACAGCCAACGATTTCTTTTTCACCATCGGTGAAGCACTAATCATTGGGGACTTGAAACACTCAGAAAAATGGTGTGAGAGAGAAAAAGAATTTGGGCTGGATAAAAACCTTGAACTTGAACTTAGATCAAGTAACCTACAAGAATATGGTTCGTTGTAACGGTATGTGTGCACTTGTCTTGGGATTTATATAATCAAAGATAGAAAGTTTCATGCCCTGTCGACATTATACGACATGTACTATGATGTGTGTGTGTGTGTGTGTGTGTGTGTGTGTGTGTGTGTGTGTGTGTGTGTGTGTGTGTGTGTGTGTGTGATCTGGATAATTCGGCAAGCCTTTTTTTCTTTCAATGAAAAGTTATACATCTCATGGTATATCATTGATACAGCCTACATACTATATATATATATATGTATGTATGTATGTATGTATCTATATATATCTATATATATATATATATATATATATATATATCTATATATCTATATATATATCTATATATATATCTATATATATATCTATATATCTATATATATATCTATATATATACCTATATATATATCTATATATCTATATATATATATATATATATATATATATATATATATATATTATGGGATTCGCGGATTTCAAAACCTGACAGAGTCAACGCAGCCATGGACAGGTTTTGGGCTGCATTATACCGGCTGATAGCTATTTATTGTTTGTAATAGAAGTAAACGAATAAAAATAAGTGTTCAAACTCCTTTTCAAAAGTCAGCTGGTCGGAGATAGTTTAAATGCATGTCGTCGACTTCAAGGTGACTCGATGATTATTGTTAAGCAAATGGATAAGTCAACATTCTCAAATCATTTAGTTTCAGAAAACAAAATATTATTCCTTAAAGTCTAGCTTTCGTTACTGTACATGTTGATGTGGTAGCATATCCAGGCGTAGAAAAGTGAAATAAACAACTTTTCCAAAAGCAAATCAAATGAACCATTTCGAAGAATAATATTTAATGTTTCAGTTCAATGTATTTTACCAACCCCTCCCCCTCTCTCTATACTCTCGTTCTCAGTTCCAGCTATTTCAAAGCCATACTATATTTATCTATGTATATACACATGCACATATCTCCATTCTAACCCTTCCTTTTCTGGCGTACATATTTAACCTCACTTACTATTCACACGCGTTTTTCATAACTTTAATTATGGGCATATGGTTTTAAGGAATAAATAAAGAAAAAAAGGGGAAACAAATTAACTGGAAAACGAATGCAACGCAGTTTCAGTAGCTCCCCGTTTTATTCTGCCTAATCTTTAAATTTCAGTTGTGACATACTGCCCTGTAATGGGTCAAGGGCGGAATTCCTAAAGGTAACTTCAGTTTCAGTGAATTTGCCATTGGCAACCATTTGTGCTTCTTTTTGTGTCAACCTAAATTTTTAAAATTCTTATTTTTTAGTTTAATAGATGAATTGACAATTTAGATATGTTTGATATTCTTAAGTTTTAATTGTGCACTATCTAGACTTGATGCATGTTTTTGTTCTAATGATATTTCTCATTTGATGTCAATGTTGCTTGACAAGTAATAAGATACAGACTAGTCAGGACCCGAAAAGGGAAAAAGACCGGAAAGATTAGTATAAATTATAATGCAGGAAGCGAGTCTGTTTACAATTTGATTGAATTTTTCATTTAAAAATGACACAGATATGCTTTACTATATCATTTGTTACGAGTCTGTGCTCTTGATATAAGTAACAGAAAAGGGTAAAGACAACAACGGTTGTAAAATTTAACAAATAATTTATTTCCCTAGTCTAAAAATAAAACAAAAATAAGAAAAAAAAGAACGTATGGTATTGCAAATTAAATCCAAATTGTAATCCAAGATACAAGATAAGTCCTATCAATGAAAAGTTCTAAACGAATCACAGTTCAAATCCCGATGAAAATCCAAAATGGAAGACGATGACGTCTGCAATAGCCAGGGTTGTACTGATGTGTCAACAGACTATTGTGGAATCACAGAAAATATTATAATTCCAGTTTTTGAATTCCGTATAAATTCCAGTAAATATCTTTTTCCAAGAATTAATTTAGAGCACTTAAGTATTTCCAGGGAAAGCAATCACTTGTATTCAGTAATTAGAAGACAAATACAATTTTAGCCCCAAACTGGACACAACATAAAACAACTTGACCTCTCAAGTGTTAAGGCACGAATGATATAATTCTTATCATAACATCAGTTATAACACTAAATAAAATTCAAAACCGATTCTCGGATGGGGGTCAAGAGTTCATCATTCTAGAAAATAATAGAAGTTTGTTTATGAATTAACACGTCCCTCACATATCGTAGTCCAGGTATGACCTTGACTGAACTCAATGATTCTTACTCTGAGACCAATAAAACAAAAATAAAAACGGCGTTTACCAAAACTGTCACTGATTTTGGACAATGTCAAATCCAGTAAACAATGTTACATTACAATAGCACGTAATGGAATAAAAAATATTTTAAAACTAACAGACAAACAATTAATTTAAATATACATAACACATTATGTTTCATCAATATTATTGACACATTAACTTATTCAGGACTATTAGCACATCACCACATTCAAGACTAGTTAACTACATTCGAAATTGTCTAAAAAGTGGGGCATTTTCTCTTGCTTTTATAGGTTTTTAATTAAGTTAACCTCAGTTTTAAACTGTCGCTTTATTTTGTTATCCGTCTAGAAAAATAGTTAGCATCTTGGCCCACTGTTTAATTATCTGATGCAGTGGCCAATTTTCAATTCGTAAAACGTTCTAATTTCTTCCGCTCTTAAACAACTGCAATTTAAAAGAAGACTATTCTACTACAAGGATTTCAGGAACATAAAATAAAGTTGTAGAAACAAAAATAATATAATTAAGCACAAACTGTTAAATTGATTGGAATTAAAATGATACGAGTTTAATGTTATCTAACTGATATCATCTAATTCATTTTACATGGCAACTGACATTTTACACTGGGCAGAATACAATAATCTGCATACAATAATGTAATAGTTTAATAGTATTTATTGTAATATGTTTAAATTTGGATATTATATGCATTAATACTCAATCTCAAAAGCATCATAACTGTAATATGCTCAAATTCCGATACTCTGTTTAATGGTATTTAGTCTCAAAAAATAATACGTGTAAGGTGTTTAAAATAGGATATTCTATAGAAAAAAAAAAAAAAATATGAATTATAACGGTAGTATGCTTAAATTCGTATACCTTGTTTAATATTACCCAGTGTCAAAAGCATCATACCTATAATATTCTTAAATGGCGACATTGTACGTACTAGTACTCAGCCAAAAAGCAAATTACAGTATAAACTAGATCTATTGTGCTAAACAAACTGTGTCTATTTCTCAGTCTTCTGTTCTTTTTCGCTCACAATCATTCCTTTGTTGATTTATTTGTCGTTCTATAATGAATGCGATATACTATATTTGTGGTTTTGTGTGATATATATTGCATGATTTATTTATTATATTTACGTAGCATTTATTAATGCATTGCTCTGTTTTTGTGGTTAGTTATTTTTGACACATTCATTATCTTTGACGAATATTTCTTTATTAAAATATCAGATGTCCTTTTGCAAAACCGATTTCCCGATATAAATCTACTGCTTTCCATGAGAAAATTACTGCATGATGACAAGAATTTGTCTGATAACAGCAATTTGCATGATGACAGGAATTGTATGACTTTATTTCTCTCTCTCTCTCTCTCTCTCTCTCTCTAGATTTACATTTATATTTTCTATTGTCTTCTAAGCAGGGCATATTTGCAAACTGTTCACGACAACCGCATCGATGTTTTTAAAGGTCAGCACAGTTTCTGAGATACAATAATATTATATATGGTTCTAGTTCTCCCTGAATTGGTCTGTATTTTTTTTCTTACACTCACGATCTTAGCATATTTTGCATTGTTGGAATGCATGATATGTAAAGCCTTCATCATTCTCGGTACATGTATGTATATATCTATACATACGGAACCTACATTTAACACTGATTTTGTCTGTAAAGGGTGATAATGATATGTAGACAACATTGCATACATTAACTTTCTGTATTGTGTATAATTTCGTTATAGAAGCGGCTATGCAGGCGTACAGTTTCTTATGGCGTAGTTTTTCATGGTTGAAAATTGTGGGGTTAAATTGATTATTTCTTTCTATTTACTGTTGTTACTGTTTCATTTTAATCTGAAACATTCCCGATTTATAAAGATAATGCATAATTTTCAATCTAGGTATAATTGAATACCATGTCAATTCTGGATATCTACAATTTATTTGTTTTGTCACCTCTTTTATCCAGTTCTTTCCTTGCAATGCGAGTTTTGTTGGTTAAATGCGTGTAAGCGTGATGATAAGTTATCAACTATACGCATCAAACCTCTAGTCATTTAGTTATCAGGGCATTCACTGGTAAGCCCTTTACGCTTATCTGATTATTTCTATCTTTCTTTCTACCTTTCTTTGTCTCTATAGCTTTATGTCTCTCTTTATATATATATATATAATCACTAGCCCAAAAAAGCACAGAAAGAACTAAAATAATATTATATTAAATCGTATTCGGATCATATGATTACATGGGTGTCGTTCTGAAATTACATGAAGGTCTTCATCTTGCACGTAGACTCTCAGCCACCACATTTGATGAATAATACCTTCATTAAGAACATCAGTTCTCTTAAGTGTAGAACCTTAACTCTTGACGAAGTTAAGATCTTGTATTCTCATAAACTTGAATAAGTTACAATGGCATTGAAACCATACGTATTTCGCAATGTTTGAAATTCAAGCGCACAAGAACATTAATGTTGTTTTTTATATTTGGGAACATTAAGTACAAAACGAACACGAATAAGCATAAATGATGCAAGCGTAATCAGGAAGAATCGTTTGTTGGGTAACAACGTGTATGTTATATGCTTGAATTCTGATGAAAGAAAATAGGAAATACTTTCATAAGACACTAAAATCATAGAATGCGCAATGATATGGCTTATTCGAAACCTATGAGTCTTGGTAGTCCCACATGTCAAACAGGTAAATAGTATAAGAATGAAAGATAGAACCGTAAAAAAAAACGCAGTTGAACAGGACTAACTTCTATCAGACTAAATTGGTATACATGTATGTTACGGTATAAACTGTTCTCAGTTTACCTATTCAGAGCAACCCTCCAATATGTACGCATTATTTTAAGTTGTAATTCAAAGAGAATCCTTCTAAAAAAAAGTACTAGCATGTTACTTTAAGGTGATATACTGCACCGAATTTGAAAGAACAAACATAGAATCATCTAAACTGTGGCTCACTGAACGAGGATTTATTCAAACCTTACTACTCATTAAACAATAATTTCTATGACGTGGGTACGCAACGGAAAAAAATCAATTTGATGAATATATGCAGCTTATTTGTCATTGCATAATAAATATTGTCTCAAAGTACACATAAAAAGGAAATTGCAAATGTAAACCACGAGTATGGGATAATAATACGATATGTACACCTTGCGAAAGTAAAGACAAAGCTAATACACACACGCGCGCAAATATATATATATATATATATATATATATATATATATATATATATATATATATATATATATATATATATATATAGGTCAATTGAACTAAAACGTGTGCAGCATGACATTCAACTTACCTCGAATCTTCATTTGCGGTCAATATTTTTGAGCAAACTACAATATTTTTGCGTCATAAGATAAGTCTCTGAATTAATTTCGTATTCACTTCATTTTAATTAAACTTATATGAATTAAGCCAAGACATTGTATCTGACTCATAAGTAACGTTCCACTTTTTCAACTTTTATATCCTTTGGTACTATTAGAGTTCTCTATAAATTAGCTACAATAATTTACATTGCTTGTACCTGCCAAAGGTAAACTCTCTCTCTGTTTTTCTGTTTTACATACATACATTCAAACATACATACATACATACATACATACATACATACCTACCTACCTACCTACCTAACGACCTACCTAAACCCCTATATACTTGCCTCCCTGCCCACATACATATATAGCTACATAAATATATACATGCACGCACGCACATATAATTACCTACCTACATACATGCATACACATATCCATCCAACGTGCAAATAACAAACTCGGCGACTAAAAAATCATTTGGCGTGAAAAGTCATTTCATGATATAATTCAAGTAAATTGAAGTCAATAATGTAGCTCGCTGCGAGTGCACATTGACGACCTTGAAGATACTGAAACTCCCAATCAGGGAATTGAAATATTTAATGAAGAGATAGATGACTTCGGAACCAATGCAAACATTGAATACAGCGATAGATGTTTTTAACATAGACTATATGCAAAATCCAATAGAAATTCATTTGCAAGAACAAGAAATATTTACAAATGATACACAGCATGAGATATGGTCATATTTCTTCTTAAAGAAATTATAGATGTTGGTAATCTCAAGTTCAAAGACAAGTGTTCAACCAAATATACCATGTTTGGACATGAGCATGCACAAGAATGGTCCGTTTGTTGTTGGAGAAAATCACTATTATGAAGGAACGTATTCACTGATTTTTCCAGAAAACCTTTTGATGAATTTTTAGTTTTAGCCGAAAGATGATAACACGCTGCAGTTACGGACACATAGTTAAATATCCTTCTATACGAGACATCACTCCGGATTTCAACATCAACAATAAGATTGCCATGTTTTTCTGTGGTTACTGAATGACATAATGCTGCATACAAACGAATTTAGTTTAATATGACCAAGAGGTGTTGGAACCTGTTAGCACTATAAATCGAGATGATATATATATATATATAGATAGATAGATAGATAGATAGATAGATAGATAGATAGATAGATAGATCCTTTCGTCTCTGTCACGCGAAAGCGTATCCATCGAAAGCTCTGAGCAAAGGAATACAGTTTGGAGAGCGTTTGGTCGTCGAAATTTGTGTGACTAACATGACTTGTATTTGCGCACATACGTGTCGCTGCTAGAGAAAGTCCTTTCGACGTTTCGTGATAATGCCATGGCACCGTCATGTAGGTGTACAAGCTAGATCCCTTGCATTATTTCTCGTTCCCGGGAATGGTATGGACTGCGTTGGTGTTAAACACACAGGTCGAGCTGGAGCTGCTCACGGACATTGACCAGCATCTGTTTGTCTAGTGTGGAATCTGTTGCAATCTGATATCAGTGGCAAGCCATACTTAATCTTCCGCGATCGCACTCGTGGTCTGATAAAACCGCGTAGTCCTAAATAGTTTCAGCATGTGCCTGGATACAGACGACATGTGGGGATAGGCAATAAGTAGGTGCGTTTGCATTGAAATTTTGCTTCTCATAAACATACACGAGTATGACAGCTGCAATGACGTAACGATCTTCATCAAAGTCAACTTGGTATATCGTACACGCTTCACTTATCTCACACAAATTATCTGTTGGCGCAGAAGCGCTCTCGGTGCAACATGAATGGTAGTCCCATCATCAGCTATTCCGTATTTAACTTTATTCAGTGCACCAAATTTGTTCTGAATCTGCGCACAATGGTAAACTTGCAACCCATTTAGGAGATCTCTTGTCATATTGAATTATTTCCTGCGCATACTGATATCAAAATAACCGCTTAGCGAGTGTTCGATTAAAACTTTCAACTATTGCCTGATCACGATGAATTGCGATGTGTCCTTGCCTGATCTTGACATTATGTTTTTTCATCAAAGATGATACTGTACCAAGAAATTCTTTGCCAGGATCAAATTGTAGCAAATGTGGCCATCGCAAAGGTCCTCGTTGATAAATTCGTTGAAACCCAGATGCAACTTCAGATGCTGTTTTAGTTGATAATGGTTCTGCTTCTTTATATCTACTTGCAACGTCAACGACAGTTAACGCGTATTTGGTTGTGCGTGATTGACGTCCAAGTGTTTTAATAGAATCGTGTGGTAAAAACAAAAGATCTGCTTGACGAACCTCACTGGGAGCGCTGACATCAAAATGTGCATACTGAAATTTTTTAGGTGGACGTAGATAGATTTGCCATATTGCCTGTCTGCTAACCACGCTGCAACAACAACACGTGAGACTTTTGATGCTTCAGCAAGTTTACTAATCGCTGCTCTGCCTCTCCAATATCTTTTTGGGCTATAATAAACAGATTCCATTATGATAGTTATATAATTAATTACCAGCCCCTAGCATTAGTTTACCCTTCATAGCAGATTTCACTAGAAAAATAGCAAGTTTTTCTCTAAGAGATTTATCAGGTATAGAATTTAACGCATGAATCAACTTCACATCTGCGAGATGCCTATGTTCCAAATCTTTGTTTTTATACGCAACATCATGAACATGACACCCTTGATCAAACTTATTTATTGGATACTCTCCTGGTCTTGGTTGATCTCGTTCGTCAAGTCGGATATCAAGTCGAGTTACAGGACCACAATAATTGTATCCGGGTAAATGTTTTTCTCCGTGATACTTCGAACACTGGTAATTTTCCCAGTGAAGTAGCGATATCACCACCTGTTTTCGTAGACTTGTCAAGGGAGATAAATTTGTCTTTGCTTGTACCACAATTTTCACACTTGCCTGTCAGTGCGCGTTTTTTTATTTTTTGTTATTATTGTTGTTAATCCACTGGTCCCACCAAAGGTGGGGGTGGGTGCCTTGCATCGAACACAATATAGATTCATATTATTTATTATTATGGATATAACTGACTTCTTAGCGACACGAAAGCAAGAGCCAGCCAAACATCACCAGCGCTACCGAATTCTATTAGAATGATGATAATTGGGCCATCTGGATGTGGTAAGATGCAATTATTGCTTAATCTGATAATGAGATGGCTCAAATGGGATCAATTATATTTAGTTGCACCATCTGTAGATGATCAACGATGCTATGAAGTACTTAAAGATTTTAATGAAAATGCAAAGTTGCTGGATGAAGACGGTAATGATATTATTGATTATATTACCAGCATTGATGAATCGACATCAGTAGATGACCTTGATGGACTTATTAATAATTTAGTAGTGTACGATGATATTATGCTGGGCAAACAATCAAATCCAGCTGGGATATTTTCTCGAGGTACATATATAAACAGAGACGCGATTTATGTTACTCAAAGATATACGCAAATACCTAAAATAGCAGATACAACTGCAATATTTTAATTGTGTTAAACGGAGTTGATAATCATACCCTGCAAAATATTTATTATACTTGTTGTTCAGGGGGCATGGATATGATTAAGTTCAAAAACTTTTTCCAAAAGCACAAGTTACTCGGTTTGGTTTTATAACAATACATTTACATGATCCTAGGTCGAGATGTCGAAACGGACTTGATAAAATATTTGGTTAATTACAGCAGCAGATAGGGCAAAACGACCACGCGTACGTGATCATGACGTAAAAGAGTTGCATACAAATTTGGAAAATACACGTCAAACAACCACTAACAAAAACGAACTAACCCACAAGATTTCGTTAACGCGGTCTCCGCAATAATTGCAGCCGCAACAACGAAATGTGTTCGGTTAATGGATTCGGATTAAGGTTATTGACCTTATTTTTCATTTTTCTAGGAACCTTTAGTTTTGTTAAATAAGGTCTCAAGCAAAATGGTCTGTTCACCCTCTCTGCTGCTAGTAAACAAGGCACATGTGGGTTCTGCTACACAATGGCCAGATGAGACAGATCGATATAGTCGCAAATGTTGTAGCCTGACAAGACTCTGTTGCACTGCTTCTTAAATCGTTAGAGAGTACCGTGAAATGGCTACCACGACGGCTTGCCTCGTCCGCGACCACTAAATTCTTCGATCTCTGGTGGTTGCTTTGAAACTGACGGAGACGGACAAATAACTTCGCATGGAAGATTCAAAGTTCGATATCAATGATAGATGACTTGCATAAAGAGAAGCCGTGCACGTCGCATGCAATCTATAACTGCGAATGTACCGCGGTCAAACAAGATTTCCGGTTGTGCTTAATAGCCTGCGCGCGTGCGATGGACAACTGATCAGGTGAGGAGTCTCTACGTGATCGAACACACCAATAATTAGCATTCCTAACAACACTGACAATTACTTTATGTCCAAGTAAGAAACTGTTGAAAACGTCGTAAAAAGATTGAGTCCAGGGAGTTTCTTACGGAGGTTATCATTTTCCAATTTCTCCTCGATGCCACTGTGCTGCACTTGAAAATTGCAGCTTGCTCACCTGCAAAGGAAAGTATACTTACAAATATATGAATAAATAAATAATGTTTTCTTAAATGAAATTGTCACCGATTGACGTATTCCTTTCGTCGTTGTCACTCGAAAGAGTTGTGACGAAACCTTTGCGCATGCGAACACTGTATGGTCCTCATTTGGTGGTTAAATCTTTGTGCCTACCATGACTTGATTTAGCACACCGATATGATGATGCGTGGAAATGCCTTTGCGACGGTTCGTGATAAATGCCATGATACCGTCATCCGCGTGTACAAGCTCAATCATGCGCATTACATCCCGTCGACGAGACTGACATGAAATACATTACTGCCGAACACCTAGGTCAAGCTGGAGATGCTTACGAATATTGATCGGAATCTGTTTGTCAAGCGTGTAATTTGAGGCAGGATTTCAATAGCGAACATTAGTCTCTCGAGCGCGAGGAACCCACGCTTGGTCGGATAAAACCGGCATGGATAGAGACGATGAGTAGGTGATTTTCCATGGAAACATTGCCTTTCACGAACATACATGAGTATGACAGCTACACTGATGTGAGGTACGTTTTTTTAGGTGAACATGGAATATCTTGACAAGCTTCAACACGCAAAGATTATCCTTTCCCGAAGAGCTCGGTGTACCACGGTTGTTTGTCCCCGCATCAACGATTCCGTTCGTAAGTTTGTCCAGTACACTAAACCTGGAAACTCAGCTATATCGTCCACGTACAAAGCCTGCAGCTGATTTGTACGGCTCAGACTGCGGGATCTGTGAGTTCATTGGGTGATAGGGTTTTGTCAGTGTACTTGGATGTCTTCGTAGATCTAGGTGAGAACGGCACCACCGCAACAGACGAGTCCGAGAAGGAATACGTCAAGGGATTGCAATTGCTTTTCATGTAAAGGTTTTAATATGACAAGACCAATCCGTGGTAAGGCGACATGTTCGAGATGTTGTACACGGAAAGGGACTTTTTTATTCACATTGTCAGCAATGAGGCTTACCCGTACAGGGATGACGCATCCCTTGCGTGCGAAATTGACACCAGCGAGTATCACAAGGACTATTTGCTCTTGAGCAACGTGAACAAGATATGATGACTAACTGGCAAGACAACCGCAAGTGAATGTTTTAGCGAGGTCGCCACCAAAATGCAAACATTATTTATGTGTCGAATGATAACCACACGTTTCCAACAATTGCACGTGAAAGCCCACCAAAGCGTCTTGGAGACAACTGAGCATACTCCCATCAATCATCCAAACGGAAGTCAAAGATTAATCGGACCGAAACGATCCTCGCCGCAAAATGATGAAGGAGTAATGATATCGTTTCATTTGTTGATTATTTTTTACCCATCAACTGGGGAGATTCTGTAACAGAACGTTACAAGAGCCATATCGATAATATCACTTTTAAAGTTCGGCTGAGTGGGTATGAGAGCAAGGCATCCAACAACAATGAAAAGAATGTTCAGGTGAAATGAAACCAAAAAAAAAAAAAGGATTTGCCTAGAGCCAGGAGTAAAAACAATGAAAAAAATATTCCGAATCCTTCGTATATGAAAACCACACGTTTCCAACAATTGCGCGTGAAAGCCCATCAAGGCATCGAGGAGACAACTGAGCATACTCCAATCAATCGTCCAAACGCAAGTCAAAGATAAAACGGACTGAAACGATCTTCGCCGCAAAATGATGAAGGAGTAATGATATCGTTGCATTTGTTGATTATTTTTTACTCAACAACTGGAGAGATTCTGTAACAGAACGTTACAAGAACAATTTCGATAATGCCACTTTTAAAGTTCGGCTGAGTGGGTATAAGAGTAAAGCATCAAACAAGAATGGAGAGAATGTTAAGGTGAAATGAAACAAAATACAAAAGATTTGCCTAGAGCTAGGAGTGAAAACAATAGAAGAGTTGGATCGAATCCTTCGTGGGGACAATAACAAATGAAATGTGTTGTTGTGGATTTTGTTTGTAATTTGTTAATACAGTGGTCTCTAAAAGATCGCGAAGTATATTCTTGTTAAAAGTGTGTTTGAACATTTGGGAAGTGAATGCAATGCCGACTTAATTTTTTTTCCCGCGTTTGCTCCTGTCGTCATTTGTTCAATTTTAGAAGTGGACAAAAGTAGCAAAAACTTTTCATTATATTTTTGAATCATACTTTATTGCAGAAACTGCTTCAAAACGATATCATTGAATAAGTAAAATATAATACAGCTAATGCAAATGCTTACAAAGGACAGAGCTGAAGGACGACGAGAAGAACAATATTAAGAATACAATGACAACACATGTCATTCAAAATATGCGTTAACGTATTCGTCATATTGAATGAAATATACATATTATTTATGGTTATAAAAGATAGGGTGTATGTGCGTGTGTGTGTGCGTTATGTGCTGTGACCAATATATGATTTTGTCTCCCACAGGCGCTGTCATAGTTGCAGCACCCCTCACAATGCCCAAAATAAAGTCTTACAATCAGACGCTTTAAAGAACTTTACACCATTGAATAATATAACAAACTTACTAGAGGTTTGTATATGCAAAATAAATACACTTTTAACAAATCCATATTTGCATACTTTAGAATCTGCTGCTGTTTGATTATTTGTCCGCTCTTGGCAGTCACCCGCCTTGTCTGTCTAACTTGAAAACTGTAATTCTGCGTATACGTGTGCGTTTGTGTGTGAGAGAGACAGAGAGAGATGGAGAGACTGTCTAGCTAGAAGTCGATTTGAGTTGGTTTTTATTTCACTTTTGACTCAATTATTTGCACTGTTAGACCAAATTCTGAAACAAATTCACCATTTATTTGTGTATTAACATTCTCTGCTAATAGGCTCGTCAAACTGTGGAATACAATTACATTGTATACAGTATGAGGTGATATAGATCCAGTTCGTTTAAACGGGGCATCGTCTCATAATTAAATATATTTTCTCTCTCCACACACACACACACACACACACACACACACACACGCTTCATAAATTCTCTCATTACATGCTTACGTTATGTGGATGATCATATCGAACTAATATTTTAACTATGTTATAAAATAGTTTTAAAATACGTTATTTATTTAATGATACATTAATGCAAAGAAATAAAATGTGATAGGCTATTAGTTTATGTCTCCAGTTATTATATTGAGATCCTTAAAAACAATGCATAGTTTAATCATTCTATCTGTTGTCCCCACTAATATCTACAAGTTCTGCCAAGTTTATTATGACTTATATTTTAGAAACTATACTTGTTTGAAACAAATATACACTACACTGATGAACTTTATCAACATAAATATATACCAATGAAACATGATAGAAGCAGACAATATGTATATAAACTATTCAAATCAACTTAATTTGCCTTCAATGAAAACCTTAAGTAATGATTCGCGAAGCTTTAAGGGAAACGTCATGCACATTCATTATCGTTTTCGTGTGAAAGTCCTCACAGTAAAATATTCGGGCTTTGGAGAGTTACCAGCAATGTAATTTTTGGAGACAATGACACCATAATGTTACACAGAAACGACAGAATGATGGTGCCACTCCTGGCAAGGTTGTGTTGTCAATCTTAGTTTGAAAACTCCTTCACGTAATTACGTTAGTTGTCGTTAATGAACTCTGGAAGCAAGCCAACGTTATCAACGATTTACAGCAGCCTACAACAGTCAGAATGGCAAATAATTACCAGGCAAGGTGACAAAGTTCCTAGACAGATGTTTTGTAGTGTAGTAAACCATAGCTCAAGTGGATTGCGGATAGACCGCTAGTGCGGCAATGCAAGACAAGCTAGGAGTGTCTGAATTTTAGCTGCAGTTAAATGGTCTTTAGGAACCCTCAGAATAAATTGTGCTTGACAGCAAAATAATCATGTCGTATGCGCATATCACACATCGTTCGCGTACATGGTCCGAGATAAAAACGTTGAATCGAGAATTCTTATTTCACACAAAGACTTCAATACGTTCCCCATGATGTTTTACTTTTCACTCTAGCATTTAGCCCTTCACAAGCAGTCTGGGATCGACATTCACTTTAAAGCGGTGTTACTAAGGCGATGAAAATGCAAATCAGCAGCGGAATATTTTCATTTTTAGTGCCGATTCCAACGTTGATGGCGACTTTGGCTCCGTGGTTGAAGAAGTGGCCACGTTGGGTGCTGCCAGAATAGCATCCCTAGTGTTTCTGAAGAATATAAATTGCTAGTGTTCTCGGAGAAAGTAAATGTTTTTGTATTATCCTGCCCGAGCTGGAGAAATCATCTGTTATGGCCTCGTATTGACGACCACGGAAGCTCGTCCTTTGACGGATTTTGAATTACTAGAGAACAAATAGTACATTAACGCTTCCGATACGTCTTCGAAATACACTGTTCAACAGACCTAGAACTGTTTGGGCCACATACTGTGGTGAGGCCACCACAAATCTTGTATTTTGATTCGTACAGGTTTGCACCGCTATCTGAAGTTGCTAATCATCTACACAGACGTGGAAGTATCCGCTGCTGATTTATTCAGCGCTTTCGTTGCATAAACGAACAGAAGTACCGATATGATGAGATTTTATCACTTGGATATCCGATGAACTTAAGCGTTCACCGACATAACAAGGGCTTCTCGATGCTACGTTGCTCTTAGAGTCTTCGCCTGTACCAATTTCATAATTATTATATTATATTCTTTTAATAGTTCACATAGTGCTAGTTACAATGAAAAAAACAAATATAGTCAAGCAGTTAGTAGAAAGAAATTTTCAATCCTTATCCAAATGAATTGTAATAAATGCTTTTATTACATCTACGGTACATGAGCGCTCACGAGGTCAACACACGAGCGTAGAAAAGGTTTCTCTATTATTTTTGTTTTACATGTTTCTTAATTGTCTCTGTAATTTTTTTTTTTTTGTTTCACCTTGACGACTGTATATAAATTCTTATCAACAGGAATAGGGATAAATACACTGGACGATTGTTCTAATCCACAAAAAGGAGAATGATACTTTGCAGGCGTGTAGTATGAGAACACTAAAAGTCCTAATCGTTTCTGGACTGATTGAAAATTAAGCACGAGAATGTTCTAAAATATCATTGTCTTTTTATATGACATTAATAAAAAGAAGGAGATTCAAGTATATTTCTGTGTCCCCTGTTTCTGCTATGTTTGACGTCAAGAAATTTCTCCTTGCTCCAATGTAAATAAACTCATGAAATGATCAGCTACATGTACTTACGTAACGTCAAGATGCGTGTTCTTTGTGAATGTAAACACTTACCGGAAACTGAAAGGAAAGAAAGAATACAATTTATATTTTATCGTTATTCAGACGCACTACAAAGAGAGCAGGTTTCATATGTTGTAACAAAATCTCGGGCTCTTTCATTACACTGATGAAAATCACAATACATGATGGGTCAATGTTAATAACATTAATACAACTCTGCATATTACAACTTCGTGCCTCTTATTAGTTTCCAACATTAGAGGGTTGATGGTGATTTTAGTCGGTCACTCAAATTATTGTAACTTAGATTAGTTACTAGGATAAACTCTGTGGTATATGGCATCTCAATCATTGGACAGCATGAGCAAACTGCTCGCGTGCTAATTTTTGGGGGATATAATAATGTATTTTTGATTCAATAAAACTTATTTGGAGATAAGAAATAATATAGCATTAGCTAAGTCGTTGTCATGTAAAGGTCATTATAAAGAATCACACATATTATCAACATATCAGGGTTGATGTGTCTCAATTTTCTGTGATTAGACCACTCGTATTATAATTTATTTTCACGATATTTTCATTACAATTCCCTTCAGTATAACACTGTTTACTGATGACACATCGTTAGTAATGACTGTGGAGGAAACAATCCTAACTGCTGGTGTTCCAAACGAGAACGAATATTTTCAATCTGTGGACCATTCAGTGAATAATATTTGTAATTCCACGTAAACAAAATCAATGAACATATCCTTAAATTTCCGAAAGGAATATGAACCGCCACACTGGATGAATCAGACATTTATTAAGAATATCAGCTCTCTTAAACATCTGGGCTTAACTCGTGACGACTTTTTATGTCTGCACTCACAGATAAAATGAGTAACTACAATGCCATGAAAAAACATAAGTATATCACGATGTTTGAAATTCAAGCTCGCAAACAATATTGTGGATTCTTTATATAACCTTGATAATAAATCCTTTGAGGTATGGATAGATTATTTGGGATAACTTCACTAAGCATGTGAATGAGTCAGCATAAAATACGTAAGATTAATCAGGAATGATCGTTTGTGGGGCAACTTTCTCTATGTCATATATTAGAATTATCCAGGAATAGAGAATGCGACTTATTGAGAGATCTAAACTCAATACACAATTTGCTAGGAAAAAAAAAACTTCTATCAAATTTAAGTCTTTGGAAAAGTATCTCACGTTCTGGACAGTCCTCCCATTATATATTTTAAACAACTCTCATGCATGCACACAATTTTTACAGTTCAAAGGGAACCTTGAAAAACTGCCAACTTATTACATCTAAGGTGAAAGAGTAGTACTGTTATGGGGCTTTTGCAGTCTTCATACTTCGGTTTCTAATTGCCGCAGCCGGTATCCCGCATGACTTGGCAAACAAGCGCAATGAAGAAATGCGCGGATCATTAATCCACGAAAGTAGTCGAAAGGTGTCCACATTAGGTTGTATACAGCTTCTAAGCAGCCACCAGTGCTGAATCGATAGATACATACGCAGGCTATATGATGTGTGATTACAACTGAGGCAGATTGTATCAAAACGATCCATAATTAAGCCTTATTACTGGTGCAGATATAATTACAGCTCAGATTTTTCTTTGAAAGAATGACTGTTGTATATAATGGCAACATTTACGATTGACACTAATAATATTTTGAAAGAGTTTATTGGGTTCTCTATAAATTGTATTAAACTACCAAATGACAGAGACATAACAATTGTAGCAGAGAACTGAAATCTCTGTATCATTTGAGTGCATCATATCAATTTATCAAAGAAACCCACACAAAAACATAGTGGAAGAAAAAATAGTCTCTGACTAAATATCCCCATTATGTCTGCAGCGTCTGTAACTTTTGATGATTTTAGCGAATGTATAGTTGTTATGATGAAGACATCTAACAGCTGGCTAATTATACATATGTTCTGGGGGATGATATAGGAATGGAACCTGAACAGTTTTACAAAATAATATACCACGATGCAGACGCGGAGCAGCGCGAGCTTAAGATCAAATTAATAATTGCTGTTAACTACCTAAACGTATTATGAAATTCGCAAGATGTTTGATATTACTGGGTACATTCGACAGTCTGACAAAATGTATGTTGTTTGTATTTTACTCAGTGATAGATAATTTGATGTTATTTAGTTCAACTTTTTATGAAGTTATTTTATTTAGCGCTGCAAAGGAATGCTGCCATGAGAAAACTGCAACATGATGTTATAATCATTTTATAAAGCAGATTTACAATTCCGTTTTTGGTCTGGTTGATACTACGGGTGTTTGTGCAAAATAAGAATGCAGCTTTATAACACGACAAAACAGAGAAGTCATAGTTTACAATCAATTAGACAAGCTTCCACACACACACACACAAGCACAAACATGCATATATGTAAAGGACTTGGATTGGAAAATATAAACTAAGCGGCCGAAGATGACACTATAAATTATGTTGTTGTTGTTGCTGTTGTTGTTGTTTTTGTGGGGCTTAACGCCATCTTTCAGCACACGATAGGCTATACATGGCGGCCGGTATTAATGGTGGAGGAAGAAACCGGTAAATCCCCGGAAAGAACCAACGTCCCACGAGAAGCTACTGGCAAGCTTTCTCACATATCCACATTATAAATTCTGTAATATGCTAGATGTTACGTATTGGTCCAGACGCTCGAACATGCCTTAAATGTGTCATCGGAATGCAATCACGTAATTAATTATGTCATAAATGTGGATCACTTAGTAAATATTACAATGCGCGTTAAAGACAGACAGAAGAAAAACAACTAAAACAGCAAAAGCCCCATAAAAACACTACTACCTGTTCCTAAGCAAAAAGATAGAGAGATAACGAAGTATTAGCTACAATCAAAGTAATTATAATTCTGATCCTGGAATAGAACACAAATTAAATGAAGTTATTCATTAACAACTCGCACAACAGCATGGGCTTCGAATAACAAGTCGTATGCAAAAGGCTGACATACCTGAATTATTCACACCCATGCTTGCACTAAATCAGTGTGCTCTACTACCGGTCACTAATGCATCACCGGCTGTTAATGCACCTGCAGCAGTACAACAACTAAAATAATTTGCAAGTTATCGAAATATAGAAATACAGAAAGGTGCAATACAAGCTGATACACTTGATATAGTAGACGCATTTGAACGACACCGTCACCATACGGAGGATGAGCAACACCGTCATCGGGTTAAACAAAACGTGTTGCATCTGCTATTTTGCTTGAACTGTTGAGTAAGTTCGTGACAGAGCACAACAATGAGAAGTAACTGAACTCAAATTTCACAAGCGTATTAGTGATTTAGAAAGTCATGTGGCAATTATCCGACCCACCTATAAACCAGGTGAATACTATCAGCCACTGTTAACAAAGATGATTCCTAGAATCACATCGGTGCTACAAAAATATGTTCACTCTGGCGTTAAATCATATATTGTTTCTTAATGCACATTTTGTTAATCATGAAATAAATTGATTTAAAATGACAACAACGTGGATTGATAGCGGTGATCGTATAATCCTGAAAAGTAACTATACCAATTAATGTTTTGAATCGACGGTTCTGTAACCCTTATATCCAGTTAGTGACAATAAAGACCTGCCTCGAAAATTCCGCCAGGAACGTGATGAACTCAAATTTGATAATATCGAATATCTGTGTAGGTTACTAAAGTCACACTGAACAAATTTGAAACAGTTATCTCTGCAATCGCGGTTGATGTCTTCACGTCCGAGAAAGGCTTTTATCAGCGTCCACTATCTCCACATGGGCAACATGGACGAAGTCAGTTTGATTTGCCGTTGATGAGTGACATCATTGGTTCAGTGTATGTATCGCACTACGTATGGACAAAGAATCTTGCTCGGTTGCTTAACCGATAGAGCAAGCAGAAGGTTAAGACTCATCTATGCAAACATTGCATGCATGTAATTAATACATAACAACAGCTTATCGACCATGGCTTTTACTGTGCTGAGATTAGCGGAAAACGGCAGAGGAAAATAATGCCAGAACCTGGCAAAAAGTGTTTCAAAAGCATTGCGGAGCAACGAAAGATGAAAGTTTCTTTTATCATCTACAAGTACTCTAAATGATGCAACGTTATATTGGAAGTTCCTTCTTCCAAAGAAGCGAACGCGTCCAGCACTGCAGGCAAGGACTATAAAAACAACACAAGTCGCTGATGAACAGCACTGTTGATTTGTTACATAACACTTTGGTCTGATGGGCAAACTGAGCCACTGCTATTGTATCGCCACAAGGACTCGGTTCAGGTGTATCTTAAATCGCTCGAGGCTACAGGAAAATCGATTCAGCAACAGTTATATTCACACACTGACTTGATTATGACCAGTGATAACAATATTGAGGTTTCCGCAACTACTCAATGCAGGACCTTTGAAGACGCTTTTACTTCCACTGGTGCATATAATGAAGAGTTGTGACAAAACCCAAAAGAATATAACTCTCTGTAGCGTTAAATAACTAACTTGGGTGCAATAGAAACTTAATAATGCAGGCGTTAACCACGGCGTCAAACTCAAAAATAAGCGTGATCCATAACAACATGGAAAAATACATGTCTTAACCGAGGTCAACAGCCGTTCATCGATTTAATAAAGTTTCTGAATTGGTCCTTTGACAAGGCGGGCATTTTAGCTGGGGGGAATTTTACAATCAGTCTTAGCTACTGTCATAACAATACGTACTTATTAACGAGAACAAATGTGTATCAATACAAGTAAATGAGTGAGTGGAACAAACATGTTGAAACTCAGTTTCCTTCGATCAAAGCGTTTAATTTACGGCTGTCACTTGAAGGTATTTCAGATAAAGATTACTCGCATGCAAGCAAACTTTGGTACAGCTCCAAATATGGAAACTGAGGCTACTATCACTATCTATCTATCTATCTATCTGTCTGTCTATCTATATATATAGCTATGTACCTATCTATCTATTTATCTATGTATATATGCGTACCTGTCTGTTGTTGCTCGCTAATGTATTTATAAACAGTCCTGGCTCTACCATTTCCGTGTACAAGCTTGAACCTGCACATTTCTTCTTATAACCAGAAATGGCCTCGGGTGCGTTGTTTTCCAAAAGCAAAAGTCTAGTTGGGAATTCTCACAGACGTTGTACGGCATCTGTTTATCTTCCTTAATGGATTTCTTTGCTGCGTCGCATATATCCCCTCAACATCAAATCAAATGTTGACAGGTATGACCCCTGTGGACCGAACAGTTCCATGATGTATCTCGTTCCAAATAACCTCTAACATTAGGCAATGTTGCAACAGTTGCCGGTTGATGGGTTTCAGAGTCTTGATCCCATCGAAGTTATGCTTCTCAAACATGTATGTGATTACAACATCATGAGTGACCACGGATACTTCGATGAAGTTGATCTGGAAGACACATAACATTTACCTGATGCACACGATTATCCGCTAGCATTAGAAGCCTGGTCTGTGACTCGTACCTGACTGTCTCCGTATGAGTGCTCGATCACTGATGAATCCGGAGGTAAATACACTGAATGCACCAGAAGTAGTACCAAGTCAAAAACAATTATGTACTGCACGTGCGAAGCTGTATTTGCAATTAGGTATACTAGAACGAAGATCCATCGATAGCATGAATTTAACCAGAACGCTTGGATAAATAAGGACCTAAGAACAAAGGAAACAAATGAGTTTGAGGAGGACATTTTAAAGCTCATGAACATTTCAGTGTCTGAAATATCCATGGAGAATCTGGGCAAACGAATTCAAGTCGATCTTTTCCGTGATAACGAACAAGACAAACTTCGAAGTGTGATCGCTGACCTGGCCAATATATCCAGAAAGATTTATAATGGTGGATTTGTTGCCGCTCACAGCAGCAAAAAAGATAGAAACATCGAACGCATAGATGTTGGTTTGTCCGTGTTGGACGTGTAAAACCTGCAGCTGTACGAGTATTACTATGACATATTTAAACCGTTTCACCAGGATAGGGTCACAATGATGTACAATGACACTTCTTGCTGCTGATGCACATCACCACCGATTGATTTTGTACCCGCTTGATACCAATCAACAGATACTACCCGATGAAATCACCACTTGCGCGTTTGGTCATCATGCTATTGGGATTGACAGGTCTACTATTACATCAGCGTGTTAAAACAGTTCTCGGTGGAAGTTCACTATTTGCTGGAAATAATTGCATTTCCTCGAACACAAAGGCACGGCTGGGAGGTCTGATTTCGCCATGCGACGATAGTCTCAAACAATAACGTGTTGGTTGTCTTGGGGTATCAATCTGTATCGAGATAGAAAACAAATCGACGGACCATACTGGCTCAGCTGCACTATATTATCCATCTTCTAACCATCGAGATGGATGCAGATACCGCAAAAAATAAACGTGTCTCAGAGTTGTTTTAAAGGAGCCGGTTTTGAAAGCATTTTCGGATTGGAGGTTGGGCCTCTCTTCACAGTCTTTTGTCGAGACACATCGGCTGGTTTAAATACAGTCGTTCGTGTGACTTCTTTGTTTGGTGCTGCTGTGCCTAGCGGAAGACGGGTTAGACATTCAGCGAATTTTCGATTACATAAGTCCAAAATAGCTTGGTCACGATGATTGGTGACATGTCAAACACAAGCTCTTACATGGTGTTTGATTAACAACGCAGCAAAAGATCTGATACATTCTTTATCACGATCCACTTGCAACAGTTTTGGACATCTGAGTAGCGAACATTTATAAATGCACTCAAGTGCATCTGCAACACTTGCAGGGTATGTTAACGCCAGTGGTTGCGCATTTTTGTGCTTGCAGGCAACATCAACAATCGTTGACACATACTTGTAGGTGCGCAGTCGGTCTCATCGATCACGGACATGATTGAGTGGAAGAAACAATAAATCAGCCCGATGAAACTCATTAGGAATGTGGACATCAAACCATCCAGGTGAAATTGTTTATTGGTTCTGGTAGATAAATTTGCCACAGCGGTTGTTTGACCATTCTTGTTTGAGCAATCCTATGAGTGACTTTTGTCGATCTGATGATTGGTCCCGCTGAATCAGGAAAAAACCTCATATGTTGCTGAATATGATTTTACGGTAGCTGAAGTGGGATCGTTTGAAGGTGATTATGCCATCTGCTGATGACAAACCGTGTTATGACTTTTTAAAAACATTTTCAAAAACCTCTAATCAGAGGTAGTAACACCACAACCATTACTTTTCCACCATCGACGAAGCATTAACCATTGGCGATTTGAATGCAAGAAAAAACACTCGAGCAGCATACGATGATGTGATGCTTGAAAATCATGTCAATCCAGCACAAATATTACGAGGCAGGCACAAAATCAAGGACGTTATTTATTTGACTCAATGATACGCACATACGTCGAATGTGATTCGTTAGAACCGTAACAGGTCGATAATAGTTCGTGGTATTGACACTCAAAGCCTTGTGGATAATTAACAGCGAATGTTTTTCACCAACATTTACTATGTTAAGAAGAGAAAGAGCTTCGACTGTTATTTAGCTAGGATGAATTTGTTCGGGTAACAGTTAAGGGGCAAAGACGGTTGTTAGATGGAAAGGATACAGGCGTAATCGGTGTGCTTTTACAAGAGAAAGGTGCAAAACCTCCAGAACGCACAATCTCTGGAAATTTAAATATTCCAGAAGCAAATGTTTTCTGTGATTGAATGACAGTTGTAGCAGTGCAAAAGGGTAAGTGGTTAGAAGTGGGTGTGTATATTTCACCTAGATGCGACGAGTAATGGCAGGGTGTGCAGACGTGTAATTGTACTGCGCAATTGTATTATTACTAGAGCTAAGATGGACAAAAATATTACCGACGTGAAAATAATCGAGGCGGATAAACAGCTGTGAAACGATATCACAAAGAGATTCGTCGTGATAATGAAATATAAACACTCGTGGTTGGTCATAGATGACATCCGTGATCTAGCCGCAGCAGCAAATGTTATTCTTGCCGTGGCTGGAAACACAGCAAAGACAACCATCGCAGGTGCGCCAATTATCATCGGGGATATCAAATTAATTTCGATCTGATAAAATTTCGCAGTACGTTTCTAGGGCTACTTAGAGTGGCACAAAGCAGTCTCACCACGATCAGTAAACTGTGTTCGGTGGCTATCGAGGCTAAATAATTAGTATGACTAAATTCGCGACGGTGTGTAGGGTAATAGAAAATCACCTAGAACTCCGAGCACAAATAACAAACAGTGCAGTTTGGGATTTACAAACAATAGAAGTCGAGTGAGATTGGCCTCAGTTATAATTGCACAGCAAATAGCCTGGTCAACTATCTATAGATTCAGCACTACTGGTTGCGTAGTAGACGTATACAACCTAATGTTTACACGATTTGACTATTTGTCTTTATTAATCATCCACGAGTTGTGCATTTCTGTATTTTGCTTGTTTGGCAATTATTGGGGTACACAGTCGTGACTGAAAGATTACCATAAATTATAAAGCCAAAGAATTACTAGATTGTTGGATTTTGAACGACAATTCCTCCAAAACGTACATATCATTAAGCAAACATCATAAGATGACGTGATGCTTGTGAATGAAGTTAATCCAGCACAAATATTACGAGGCAGGCACAAAATCAAGGACGTTATTTATTTGATTCAACGATACCAACATGCCACGAATGTGACTCGTGACAACTGTAACAACATCATGATAGTTCGCGGCGTTGACACTTGGGGATATTTACCAGCAATTTGTTTTCACCAACATTGACTCTGTTAAGAAGATAAAGAATTTCGACTGTTATTCAACAAGGATGAATTTGTTAGATAAAATTGTTTGGGCAAAGCCGATCGTTAAATGGAAAAAAAAAAAAAAACAGGCGTAAGCGGCGTTTGTTTAGATGACAAGGGTGCAAACCTCCAAAACACACAATCGCTGGAAATGTAAATATTCCTGAGTCAAATATTTTTCTGTGATTGAATGGCAGTTGTACCAGTGCAAATGGGTAAGTTGCAAGGGGTGCGGGTGTATATTGCGCCTGGACGTGACGAGTCCAGGCAGGGTCTGCAGTCGTGTAATCGTACTATCGATTGCATTATTAATAGACATGTATCGCAGCAACAATGACACCGACTTGCAAAAAATAATCTAGGTGGATAAACAGCTGAGAGATTCGTGCTGATAGAGAAATATAGTAGATGGAACCACAGCAACAACAACCATCACAGGTGAGCCAATTGGAATTATCGTCGGGATATAAAAATTAATTTCGATACGGTTACATTAAGGAATATGCGTCTATCTGGGGCTGCTTGGGGTGGCAAAGAAAAGTCTCACCACGATCAGTAAACTGTATTCGGTGGCTATCGAGGATAAAATATTTAGCATGAATTTATTCGCGACGGTGTGGAAGGAAATAGAAGATCACCAACAACACAGAGCACAAATAAGAAATAGTACTGGTGGGGATCTGCAAACAATAAAAGTCGAATGAGACTGGCCTCAGTTGTAATCGCACAGCAAATAGCCTATATAACTATCTATCGATTCAGCACTGCTGTTTGCGTAGTAGCTGTATACAACCTAATTTGTATACGATTTCACTGTGTGTATTAATCATCTACGGGTTGCACATTTCTGCATTTTGCTTGTTTGCCAAGTCATGGGGTAGAGACTGTGCTGACTAGTAAGAACCCAAAAAGGGCAAAGTACAAAAGCCACATCATAATACTACTGAAAAATCAGTATAAGTTATAAAGCAAGGTATTACTAGATTGTAGGATTTTAAATGACAATTTCTTCCAAACTTACATAACATTAAGCAAACGTGCTGAAAATGGGAAAATTTCACAGGACTAACATTAATTGTTTGGTCACAATATTTATCAGGAAGCCGAATCGCCCAACAATGAGAATCGATATACATTTGACACGATTTGTTAATTGTATACAATTGTTTACGATGCATTTCCTTCGTATCTTTCTGAACTATTTCCCTCCTTGGCCGGTGAGTCTCAAAGATGTGATCCTAGAAATACTAATAACTTCTGGCAAATAAATCCCGTTGAAAACTAAAATTACAATCTTGCAGTTAGACTAACATATACAATTCAATAAAGGAAGGAGACAGTATGCACTCTTTAAAGTAAATCTGAGGTTTAAACCACACATGTGCCGTCCTGTTTTTTACATGAGTATAGAAAATTTAATATCCTCTATGCTCAAATTGGGAATAAATATAATATTATACGGTGAGCCACAGACATTAGACGTGTATGAGATAATCTTATAATTTTTTTTTTTATTTTTTTTTTTATTTTTTTTTTTGTGAAAGCAATGAAAATGCCTAATGCATAGAAACATGCACACAGAGGCATCCATGCATACATACACGCACGCACCCACGCACACACATACATATATATACATGCATACATGCATACATACATACATACATACATACATACATACATACATACATACATACATGCATATAAGTAGAAAAAAATTTTCCTCGTTTTGAAAAAGTTGCGGAAAATTTGAAATGGCGAAGGGTGTATTGGTCTCAGTTACTAGAATGTGTACTAATTGGTAAAGCTAGTAATATTTACCATTCAATGTCACTACAGCAACGTTCTGACTATGATTTGGTTAAGGAGTGAATCTTAAAGGGTTATGCGTTAATCCCTGAGGCTTATCGGCAAAAATTCAGAAAGTATGAAACGTAAGCTGGACAAAATTATGTCGAATTTGTAAGAGAAAAAGTGCTGTTATTTGAGAGATGGTGCTTAGCCAAGAAAGTTGAACATGATTATGAAAATATCAAACAACTTGTGTAACTTAAAGAGTTCAAGAATTGTGTTCCAAACACACATTAAGAATCATCTTGAAAAGCATAAGATCGAAAACTTGTAAAATGCTGCTCATTCTGCTGATGAGTATTCCTTAACTCACTAAGTTCCTGTTGTTAGCAAGTATTTTACTCAGCAGTCTACTGGTAGAAAGGTACTTCAGACTCATATGACTCCTTCTAAAACTCGATCTATCACAACTTTTTAAAATCAAGCTTCTGATAAACGTGATTCAAAATCCTTGTCTATTCCTACGTGTACCTATTGCAAGAAAAAGGGACACGTCATTTCTGATTGCTTCAAATTGAAATATAGGCATCTGAATCAAGATAGCCTATCCCAAATGCTCTTCTTTCTAAGAGGTCAACGTCACGGTCACGTATTGAAAACAATACATTTGTTAGGTATCATAAACCCCAGTCTGATTGTATTATGGAGAATTATAAACCAATCATGTCGAAGGGTTCTATATCACTCTTGGGTGATTTGGCCAATCCTATCCCTATTAAAATTTTAAGAGATACAAGTGCTTCTCAGAGTCTTTTATTATCAGGTACTTTGCCTCTTTCTGAGAAGTCCTGATCTAACGAGAGTGTTCTCATTCAGGCAGCAGAGTGCGGCTTTGTGAATATTTCTCTCCATTTTGTAAATTTGTCATCAGACTTAGTCTCAGGGCATGTGACAGTCGGTATAGTGACTTCTTTACCCATTGAGGGCATTCATTTGTTGCTAGGCAACGTCCTAGCTAGAGACAAGGTTGCGGTTAATCCACTTGTAACTGACAAGCCTTCTTTGGATCAGGAAGTTGATCCTATTGATAAAGAATACTCTGATTTATATCCAGCTTGTGCAGTTACCAGAGCTCTGGCAAAGAATGCTCTGGAGCATCATTTTGACAAGGAATGTATTCCTTTAGCTGACACATGTATTAGTCAGGTTTTTGATGAAGTCACTTTCACTCCTAATTTAGATCAATCAAAAGCTATTGATCACAGTTATCTTCTTTTAAATACTCATTCTCTTTTATCTAATCAGGGTGATAAACGACAATCACTTGTCGTTGAACAGGAACAAGATCCTGAGATCTCCTGTTTGTTTCAGAAGGACATTAGTCAAACTGAAGCCACTGAAGTATCTGTCTGTTGTTTCATTAAAAACGTAATTCTTATGAGAGAATGGATACCTCCCGAGGTACATGCTATTGACGAGTGGTCAGTGAACTATCAGATTGTAGTTCCAAAATCTTTCAGACAGGAAATTCTTAGCTTGGCCCATCAAACTCTTCTGGCTGGTCATTTTGGGATAAATAAAACTTGTCACAAGATCTTGACTCTCTTTTATTGGCCAAAAATCAAAAGTGATGTTTGTAAATTTTGTAGATCTTGTCAAATGGTAGGAAAACCCGATCAGAAGATACCTAAGGCTCATTTGCAACCTATTCCTGTATTTGACGAACCATTTAGCAGAATTATGGTAGATTGTGTTGGTTCCTTACCTAAGACCAAGTCAGGCAACCAATATGTGTTCATCATTATGTGTGCGTCAACAAGATTCCCAGAGGAAATTCCTTTGAAGAATTTCAAAACCAAAACCATAGTAAAAGCTTTGATACAGTTTTTTGCTCAATTTGGCCTTCTTAAATCTTTCCAATCGGATCAAGGGTCAAATTGTATGTCTGGAATTTTTCAGCTAGTTATACTTGAATTTGGCACTCAGCAATTCAAGTCAAAAGTGAAATTATGATTTCACAGAATTTTAATTGAGAGAACTTTTGAGTCTTCTAATATAATTCATTCTCTCTTCCGCACTCTTCAAAAGCTTCTTCAAATTAGATTCTACGTCCCTTACAAAGATAAGAAGAAAATGAATGAGTTTTGTTATAATAGTAGTACACCGATCTGAATAAATTAATGGAGCACTAGTATATTGAAAGCGATAGCCAAATAAATAATGCCATTAAATGTATTTGTACTTGTCCCACCAACTGAGTATTTAAGTGAAGAAAATTCAATCGGACACTGTTGATCTTGGGGCATCAAATCTTCGGAATTCGGAAATTATGAAAAATCTGGACCAGAAACTTTTACATTTGCAGCAACAAGAAAGGAATGAACTTAAGCAGTTATTGTTCGAATATGAGCACTTGTTTCCTTATATTCCTACGAGGACAAACACAATTTTTCATGACGTTGAAATTGTGCATTCAAAACCTGTGAAACAACAGGAATACTTGAAAAAGGAAATTCAGTATTTTCTGGAGAACGATTTCATAGAGCCCAGTAAAAGAGATTAGAGTTCACCATGTATACTTGTTCTGAAACCAGATTAAACTTTCGGTATGTGCACTGATTATAGGAAGGTGAACAGTGTGACAAAAATGGATTCATTTCCATTACAAAGAATAGATGATTGTAATGATAAAATTGGTAATGCTAAGTACGTCACCAAATTTGACCTTCTGAAAGGATTTTGGCAAATTCCACTAACGGAGAGAACAAAGGAAATGTCGGCATTTGGGACTCCAGATGGACACTATCAATATAAAGTGATGCCGTTCGGGATCAAGGGTTCCCCAAGTACTTTTCAACGCCTGATGAATATGATTACCTCTGGTCTAGATAATGGTGATGCTTACATCGCTGATCTCATCATTTACACCCACACCTGGTAAGAACATCTAGCCACGATTCGGAAATTCAATAACAGACTCACTGATGCAAATTTGACAATCAATTTATCTAAAACTGAGTTTTGCCGTGCTTGTGTGACCTTTCTAGGACATGTGGTGGGACATGGTCAAGTTAAACCTATTGATGCTAAGGTCAAGTCTGTCCCTAATTTCCCTGTACGTGCCAGTTAAAAGCAGCTGATGCGATTTTTGGGTATGGCCGGATACTATTGGAAATTTTGTTCCAATTTTTCTAATAGTGCTGAACCCCTGACAAACTTGTTGAGTACGAAAAACAAGTTTCTTTGGACTGAACAATGTCAGGAGGATTTTATAGGTTAAAAGCAAAACTCAAAAGTGCGCCGGTTCTAACAGCTCCAAATTTCATTAAATATCTTAAATTATCTGTTGATGCAAGTGATGTTGGGGTTGGAGCAGTATTGATTCAAGAAGATAGAAATGGTGTTGATCACCCAGTGTGATATCTCTCTAAGGAATTAAATAAGCAACAAAGAAATTACTCAACAATCGAGAAGGAATGTTTGGCTTTAATATTGGCATTACAGCATTTTGAAGTTTACATTAGCTCAGCTTCTTCTCCGGTTGTGGTGTTTAGTGATCACAACACCCTTACTTTCATTGACAAGATGACAAATAAAAATCAAAGATTATTATGGTGGAGTTTGTTTTTTCAAGAATATAATCTAGACATCAGGCACATCAAGGAAAAAGACAATGTGATTGCAGATGCACTTTCCCGTGTATAGAAATATTCTTTCATGCACACTTTGTATAATTCATAACCGTTTTCTTATGTAGTTTTGTTTTACTTCATGTATAATTTACATATGGTAAAAAGAAATCTTTATGACATAAATCTTTCTTTTTTCTTTATGGGAGGAACTGTTACGAATATGTAATTAGATTGCTTGTGTGTTACTTTTAAATTATTTGTATTTTATGTTTGTTTCATTTCATTTTATTATAATTATTATTTTCACGGGATTTGATATTTTTGAAAAAAATCAGTCTTCTGTTCACTTGATTAGAACGCAAAAGAATGACTTAAGCACTATTTTTAGCTCACCTTGGTTCATAGTTTTGTAAACATTGAGTGAAAACGATTGGCTATTACCAAGGTCATGTTCTGCTTGCGTGGTAGCTCTAATTTGTAAACAACTTTGTTTATTGAATCGTATAGGAAGATTCGTTAAGTTCTTTCAAGGCGTACGTGTCTATCGGCTTTGCACTTTTACTTCGTTGTTCCATCTGGGTGACCACGTGGGCCACCATGTGATCTAAAATTGAGCGTTTAATATTCTCAATAAAATTTTGTCAGTCGTAAAATTGTATCTTTGGGCTCAAGGTATTTGTCAAGTTGTTGCATTTTGAGTTGATTTTCTTATTTAAAATAATTTCTTTCACCCTCGGAAATACTTCTTTTTTATAAAAGTTCTGGGAGAAAGATATTCAGTGGAAATTTATTCTGGAATTCTAAACGGGAACATTATACATTATGATAATTATGATTCAACGAGGAATTGTTGCCATCAGTACAACGATCTCGTCTGACGTCATCGCCTTCCACATTGGGACTTCATCGAGATTCGAACCTGGATTCAATTAGAACTGTTTAGTGATAGGACTTATATGTTTCAATTATATACTTAAATTTTGGATTCCATTCACAAACTGTTAGTCCTATTTCTAATTTTTACCTTGTTTTCAAGGGAAATAAATTATTTTCTTAAAATTTACAAACATTGTTGGCTTCACTCTTTTCTTTTGTTACATTTGTATGAGCCTACACGTAAAAGGATTAAATTACCAAATGACTGAGACATAAAAATTGCAGCAGAAAACTGAAATATCTGTATCATTTGAGTGCATCATATCGATTTGACAAATAAGCCCACACACAAATATAGTGGAAGAAAAAGTAGAGTCTCTAACTAAATTTCCCCATTACGTCTGAAGCGGCTGTAACTTTAGATGATTTTAGCGAATGTATAGTTGTAATGATGAAGGCATCTAAGAGCAGGCTAAATAAACATATGTGCTGGGGGTTTATATAGGAATGGAACCGGAACAGTTTTTCAAAATAATATTCCACGATGCAAACGCGCAGCAGCGCGAGCTTAAGAGGAAATTAATAATTGCTGCTATTGACCATATACTACTTAAACGTATTATGAAATTCGCACGATGTTTGATATTACTAGGCACATTTGACAGTCTGACAAAATGTATGTTGTTGGTAATATTATCAGTGATAGATCATTTGAGGTCATTTAGTCGAACTTTTTATGAAGGTATTTTACTGAGCGCTGCAAAGGAATGTTGATATCAGAAAACTGCAACATGATGTTGTAATTATTTTATAAGAGTAGATTTACAATTCCGTTTTGGCGCTGGTTGATACCACGGGTGTTTGTGTCTAATAAGAATGCAGGTTTACAACACGATAAAACAGGACGAGGCTTAGTTTATAATCAATTAGACAAGCTTCCACACACACGCAAGCACACACATGCATATATGTAAAGGGCTAGGACTGGAAAACATGAACTCAGCGGCAGAACATGACACTATAAACTCTGTAATATGCTAGTTATTACGCACTGGTCCAGACGCTCGGACATGCATTAAATGTGGCATCGGAGTTACATCAACGTACCTAATTGTGGTATCCATGTGGATCTCTTAGCAAATATTACAATGCTCGTAAAATACAGACAGAAGAAAAACAACTAAAACAACAAAAGCCCCAAGATAACACTACTATTTCTTACTTAGCAAAAATATGCAGAAATAACGAACTATTAGCTACGACCAAAGTAATTATAGTTCTGATCCTGGTATAGAACAAAAATTAAAAGAAGTTGTTCATCAACAGCTCGCACAACAGCATGGACTTCGATTAACAAGTCGTATGCAAAAGGCTGACATACTTGAATTATTGACACCCATGCTTGCACTAAATCAGTGTGCTCTACTACCGGTCACTAATCCATTACCAGTTGTCAATGCAGCAGTACAAGAACTAAAACAATTGCCAAGTGAGCAACATATATAAATACCGGAAGGTTCGATACAAGCTGATACACTTGATATAGTAGACGCATTTGAACGATACAGTCGCCATCTTGAGGATGGGCAACACCGTCTTCGGGTTAAACAAAACGTGTTGCATCTGCTATTTCGCTTGAACTGTTGAGTAAGTTCGTGACAGAGCACAACAATCACAAGTAACTGAATTCAGATTTCACAAGCGAAGAAGTGATTTAGAAATTCACGTGGCAATTATCCGACTCACCTATAAACCAGGTAAAGACTCTCGACAACTGGTAACAAAGATGATTCCGATAATCACATCGGTGCTATAAAAATATGTTCACTCTGGCGTTAAATCAGATATTTTTGCTTAATGCACATTTTGTTAATCATGAAATAAATTACTTAAATGACAACACCTTGGATTGAGAGCGGTGATCGTATAATCCTGAAATGTAACTATGACAATCAATGTTTTGAATGGACGGTTCTGTAACCCTTATATCCAGTTAGTGACAATAAAGACCTGCCTCAAACATTCCGCCAGGAACGTCGTGAACTCAACATTGAAAATACCGAATTTCTGTGCAGGTTACTAAAGTCACACTGAACAAATTTGAAAAAGTTTTCCCTGCTATCGCGATTGATCTTTTACACATCCGATGACCTGTGATCACATTTGCAGGCAAGGACTATAAAAACAACACAACACAAGTCGCTGACCAACAGCAATGATGATTTGTCACATAACACTTTGGTCTGATGGGAAAAATGAGCCACTGATATTGCATCGCGACAAGGACTCGGTTCGGGTGTATCTTAAATCGCTCGAGGCTAGAGGGAAATCGATTCAGCAACATTTATATTCACATACTGACTTGATTATGACCGGTGATAACAATATTGAGGTTTCCGCAACTACTCAATGCAGGATCTTTGAAGACACTTTTACTTCCACTGGTGCATATAATGTACAGTTGTGACAAAACCCAAAAGAATAAAACTCCCTGTAGTGTTAAGTAACTAACTTGGGTGCAATAAAAAACTTAAGAATGCAAGCATTAACCACGGCATCAAACTGCAAAAATAAGTGTGATCCACAACAACATGACAAAAGCCATGTCTTAAGCTAGGTCAACAGCCGTTCATCGATTTAATAAAGTTTCTGAATTCGTCCTTTGACAAGGCGGGCATTTTAGCGGGGGAGAATTTTACAATCAGTCTTAACTACTGTCATAACAATACGTACTTATTAACTAGAACAAATGTGTGTCAATACAAGTAAATGAGTGAGTGGAACAAGTAGCGTGAAACTCAGTTGCTTTCGATCAAACCATTTTACTTATTGCTGTCGCTTGAAATTTCAGACAAAGAGTATGCAAACAAAGTTTGGTACGTATCCTAATACACACACTTTAGGCTACTATCTCTGTCTCTCTCTCCCTCTCTCTCTCTCTCCCTCTCCCTCTCTCTCTCTCTCTCTCTCTCTCTATATATATATATATATATGTATATACATATATACAGTGGCACAAAGCAGTCTCACCACGATCAGTAAACTGTGTTCGGAGGCTATCGAGGATAGAATAGTTAGAATGACTGAATTCGCGACGGTGTGGAGGGTAATAAAAAAATCACCTACCACTCCGAGCACAAATAACAAACAGTACAGTTTGGGATTTACAAACAATAAAAGTCGAGTGAGATTTGCCTCAGTTATAATTGCACAAGAATTAGCCTGGTCATCAATCTATCGATTCTGCACTGTTGGGTGCGTAGTAGACGTATACAACCTAATGTTTATACGATTTGACTATTTGTGACTAGTCATGACCAAAAAAAGGGAACAAGTGACAAAAGCCACTTCATAATACTACTGAAAGATTACTATAAATTATAAAGTCAAGGAATTTTTAGATTGTAGGATTTTAAACGACAGTTCCTAAAAAAATTACATGTCATTAAGCAAACATCATAAGACGATGTGATGATTGAGAATGTAGTTAATCCAGCACAAATATTACGAGACAGGCACAAAATTAAGGACGTTATTTATTTGATTCAACGATGCCCACATGCGACGAATGTGACTCGTGACAACTGTAACAGGTTCATGATAGTCCGTGCCATTGACACTCATAGCCTTGGGGATACTTACCAGCAATTTGTTTTCACCAACATTGACTCTGTTAAAAAGATAAAGAATTTTGACTGTTATTCAACAAGGATGAATTTGTTTGATTAGCATTTATTGGGCAAAGCCGATCGTTAGATGGAAAAAATGCAGACGTAAGCGGCGTGCTTTTAGATGATAAGGGTACAAAACCTCCTGAACGCACAATCTCTGAAAATTTAAATATTCCTGAGTCGAAAATTTTCTGTGATTGAATGATAGTTGTATCAGTGCAAAAGGGTAAGTGGCTAGGAGTACGTGTGTATATTGCACCTGGATACGACGAGTCCTGGCAGGGTCTGCAGTAGTATAATTGTACTTTCGATTCCATTATTAATAGACATGTAATGCAGCACAAATATTACCGACGTGCACAAAACAATCGGGGTGGATAAACAGCTGTGCGATGAAATCTCAAAGAGATTCGTGCTGATAGTGAAAAATAAACGCTCGCGGTTGGTTGAAGATGGAACCACAGCAACGACAACCATCACAGGTTCGCCAACTGGAATTATCGTCCGGGCTTTCAAATTAATTTCGATACGGTTACATTCAGAAATATGCGTCTATCTGGGGCTGCTTAGGGTAGCAAAAAACAATCTCACCACGATCAGTAAACTGTATTCGGTGGTTATCGAGTGTAAAATATTTAGCATGACTTTATTCCCGACGGTGTGGAGGGAAATAGAAGATCACCAACAACTCAGAGCACAAATAAGAAACAATACTGGTGGAGAGTTACAATCAATAAAGGTCGAATGAGACTGGCCTCAGTTGTAATCGCACAGCAAATAGCCTATATAACTATCTATCGATTCAGCACTGCTGGTTGCGTTGTAGCCGTATACAACCTAATTTGTATACGATTTGACTATGTATTAATCATCCACGGGTTGCACATTTCTGCATTTTGCTTGCTTGCCAAGTCATGGGGTAGAGAATGTGGTGACTAGTCAGAACCCGAAAAGGGAAAAAGACAAAAGCCACATCATAATATTACTGAAAAATTAGTATAAATTATAAAGCAAGATATTACTCGATTGTAGGATTTTAAACGGCAATTTCTCCCACACTTGCCTGTAATTAAGCAAACATGCTGAAACAGGGAAAATCTGACAGGTCTAACATTAAAGTGTTTCTGCTCACAATACTTGTCAGGAAGCCGAATCACCAACACAATGAGGACCTACATACATTTTACACGATTTGTTAATTGTATACAATTGTTTACGACGCATTTCCTTCGTATATTTATGAACTATTGCTCTCCTTGGCCGGTGAGTCTCAAAAATATGTAATCCTAGAAATATTAATAACTTCAGGCAAATACACCCTCGTTGAAAAATAAAACTACATTCTTGCAGTTGCAGTTAGATTAATATATACAATTCAATAAAGGAAGGAGACAGTATGAACTATTTAAAGTAAATCTGAGGAGTAAACCACACATGTGCCGTCCTGTTATTTACATGCAGATAGAAAATGTAATATCATCTATGACCAAATTGGGAATAAATATAGTATTCTACCGTGTGGCTCATACTTTAGACATGTATGAGATAATCTGATATGTGTCTTTTGTGAAAGCATTGAAAATGCCTAATGCATACAGACATACAAACAGAGAGACATCCATATATACATACACGCAAGCACGCACACATGCATACATACATACATACATACATACATACATACATACATACATACATACATACATACATACATACATACATAGATATATGCATAGATGCATGCAATGGAATTAACAGTTCTTGAGCAAAGTATGAATTCAAACCGATTCAGATTCTTAATCAGATGTCACTGCAATTGACCACATATAATCTGTTATCGGATTCGTTTGTGAATGAAATTAATGTTCATATAATATGATTTAAACTTATATAAAAACAAGCACGAGTCGTATCTAACTCTTCAAAAATTCTACATCTATCTCTCCATTTAAACCATTTAAAACACTTCTAACTAGCTGTAACTGAAACACAGTAACCTACATTGCTACACCTGACACAGGTGAAATATTACGCTCTTTTCTTCTCATTGTTTCGATCTCCACTCCCTCATTACAAACATAATGGGTTTTTTTCCATAATATTGTAGTCTAAAATTTGTTCGTGCTTTATCTGTATAATTTGCAACCTTTGCAGTCATCGGGTTTTTAAATTGTAAGAATGTGCAGCCGCACCATATTTTAACGGTTACAATGAAATACGTTTACATTGATCTGAGAAAATAACTTATCCATTTAGGAAAGTAGTTCCAATACTCATTTGTATACAGAATGCTTTTCACTGTTTTACAATAAACGCTACAATTAACTACTTTTCATAGTTCAAGTCTGATGTGCCAACAACCATCGATAATAAATCCGGCAATCTGTTTTAGCTCAGCTAATATAGTTTATGACTAGTAATCTAGGTGTCGCGATACCTCCACAGTCTAGGCGGATAAATACATTTCGCTCGGATCCACTCAGTGTCATGGACTCATAATCAGTGATGTAATGAAAGTACCGTAGAAATCAGATCAAGCATTGAAAGAACTAAAGAGGTTTCAATCAGAATAGGCCGAATCGGCTTAATACAAACGATTCGAATCATTAAATTGAAAATATTAAGTCCGTAAGCTCACTCTTACTTTTGCAGATCATTCCAATAATGTATTGAGGGGTTTGAAATTTCAACTTGATGCCCGAATCCCTACTCTGCGTATGTTTATTTACATGTCAATGCCATGAGTGAATATTCTTTTCAAATTTATTGTTGGCTACAGATAGAAAGAGAACATTATTGATGCAGTATACAGTTTTAAAGAATAGCATATATCCGATAGTAAGTGGAAGTGATGGAGAAGTTCTAGTGAATGGTTAATTGTATACTTCTAAAACAGTCAGCTTCAAAAAACGTGCTATTCTGTATACTTCGAATTTGTATCTTTCAACTATTTGTGGTCTGACTATCTATCTTTGTAACAATAATCCCTTTAAACAATAACTATTCGGATCCCGCTTTTTCACTCCATGACACTTTATTTCGTAAATTGCAACCTCACACTTGTGTGAAGATGATTGCTTGATGCCGGCTAAAACGTTTTAGCCATAGATAGTTTTGTCAGTATGGTTAATAACTTGACTCTCAGGGAAATGGCTTTCTGGAAAAAGCACAATATAAAGAAAATTCATAATTTAAGGACCTCTGCCAATGTTCCAGCTTTATCACAGCTTAGAACAAGCAATTCAGAATGGTAGTGATTATGGAGATCACTTATATAATCGTCTAGCTGGCCTTCGAAGACAAAAGTGTTCATCATGATATGCATTATGCTAACTCCAATCAATAACATATCAGTGAAGATATCAAGGTATGGCGCAAATTTTACAAATGATTAAAACTTGGAGTGAACTGTGGCGTGGAAGTGGGCAAACCAGTGTATTTTTGGATACTGGCACGACTCACGCCATGTTAAATCTCAATTTGCACATTCACAACTAATAATGTAAACGTATATGAAGGAAACCAATGGATCATTGTGGCTTTTGCACTTCCAGAACATGAGCTATAGCTTCCGAATAATAACCGAAGCGTTGCTTCACCCGCTTTATCGTAGACGGAAATATATTGAACTATATGCCATATAGGTGTGAAAGTGCCATTAAAATCCAACCAATTCTACAATCAATTTCCTAGGTTATGCTCTCCGTAAATTCGATATAGTCGAAACATATCGAACCAGTAAAATAAAAATTAAAATAAGTTAGTGAGCTCTCTTGTACTTGTGCACATTATACCAATATTATATAGAGGGGACTAACATTGCTACATTGTTCAATATGCATCTCTTCTTCGGGTATTGTTTTATGAAGTCAAAGGTAATCAGTGCTGATCATCTCACATTTCTTGTTATTTCCACGTACACAGTGATCATTATTAATTTTCGTTATGTGTTGTTGATATATGTAATATACTGGAGTGTATGCGTGAGAGAGACGAGAAAGAGGGAGAGATACGGAGAGACAATCCTGTACAAGTTTTTGGATTAAATCTATAAAGAATATCTAGTTGCACGAAATTCACCAGAACAATTTAGTAACAGTGGTTTGATAAAAGATTGTAACACGCACACATTTTCTCCATCAAATCAGCAATGACAAAATGTAAAACAACATAGTTTTTGTAATTGTCTTCATTAAAGGGCAGTGCATCAAGCATTTTAATATAGATATTTCGCATAAAGTCATGAACGCTTCAACACAGCTAATTCATGGTTAATTCCTTAAAAAGTTTCGCCTTTCAAAATAAATGCAATTGAGACCAAGTCCATATATACGTCTTGGCTGAAATTCACATAAAAACAACCTTGAAAAGAGTTCACAATTCAGTAGTCAATAAAATCCATGGTTTGTACGTATTTACTGACAACAGCTTGACCCTTTCACATGCTACATCCTTTCTATATCATACTAGATCAATTTCAACCAGGAAAAACCAGATAAACATTTTTAGTTTTCTAAACAGCACACTTGACAAGATACCAAATTGTTTGTGCTAACTAATTATTTGTCGCTATATTATATAATTTATCTTATTACATGCTCATCTTTGAATTGACACTTTCGAAGGGAAATAAAGTCGAGTCTTTCAATATCTTGTCAAAACAGACTCCACTATAAAGTCAGTATATGGTTCTAAATAACCTCTGTATATTTTCTCTTTGTCTCTTACTCTTTATATCTCCCAATTAGTCCTTATTTACTTTTAATTTTTCTTAATAATCCCGACATAAGCTACTTGTATTTTCGTGTTGACATATTTTATTATTTCCTTATTATATTTGCATAATAACATTTCATGTAGTGTTCTGTCTTTGTGAAGAGGTATTTTGCCAGATAAATTATCTTTGGAACGTTTCTTGATTATAATCACAACTAACACTTTGTAGATTGATTAAACAATATATATTCCCCGTATACCGCTGCACAATCACTATGACTACACCCTCTATTTAACTCTCTCTCTCTCTCTCTCTCTCTCTCTCTCTCTCTCTCTCTCTCTCTCTCTCTCTCTCTCTCTCTCTCTCTCGATAGATAGATAGATAGATAGATAGATAGATAGATAGATAGATAGATAGATAAAATCTTTACCAGGAGCATTACGTAAATATACACAGAAGTTTCATACGTGAAGCGACACTTTCAAAATATCCCTTGTTATAAATCTGTTTTAATTTAAACAATGTTACTGGTTCAACACTAATGTCATATAAGCTTGTCTCTTCTTTTCTTATCAGATATATGTCCTACCTAGTCATATTTTGCATCCCAGTTACCTTAATCACCTAGTTACCTTGGGGGAAGATTTTCTTTTAAAAAGCAACGCATTTATTACACTTATTATAATCTTTTTGTATATCCTGTATACTAAAGGTCTATTCAGAATGTATTGAATCATGTTCACGACTTTCATAGGAAATACTAGCCATCTCCTTGACTAGTGGTTTAATATGATGCCGCCCTGTTGAGATTGAATTGTATTATGTATATTTCACATTGTATGCAATGTAACGACAATTATTTATGTGTATATATATATATATATATATATATATATATATATATATATATATATATATATATATATATATATATATGTGTGTGTGTGTGTGTGTGTGTGTGTGTGTGTGTGTGTGTATGATTCAAGACTAGAAATTGGGAGAAATGCAAGCGTGGACAAGTTAATGTAATTCCTAATGTTTCTTGAGCAAACTGGCCAAAAGAGTGAAGCATATACATGAGACATTTACAGAGTTTACGTATTTAACAAGAAAGCTGATTCGATGAAACAGATCTATGCGTCTTTAAAGTGGTTAGAACATTGATTGTTTGTTGATGATGGTGATAAATAGTCGACACAATAGAAAATTGCATCAAATCGAGTTAGGGGTTCAAAAGTCAAAATCAAACACAGATGTGATATCCATTTTGAATGATGATACAACAGAAGTTGCAAATTCAGCGATTCAGTTCAGCTGGGAATCCAAAGATTCTGAAACGTCTTTAATGTCCGATTAGCATAGTTTATTATGGTCTGAAGACATGAATACAAAATGTGTGTGAGGAACTAACTAAAACCTGTACAAGATATGAAAGGTTGTAATCAGATTATGTTTGTGTTACATGTTGCTTTCATACATAATATATAGCATATATTCTTACACGTACAACATGTAATATTCACCATATTTGTACAGTAAATTATATCGATCTGGTTATTGTTTTATAGCTAGATGACGCTGTTGTTTCCTGTTTGTCGAGAAAACCGTTGATATATCAGAACATTTGGTTTCAAAGTAAGTATCAGTAAAACTAAATTTTTGAGTTTGCAAAGACGGCGCCGAAAACCACATCAAATATATTTTCACAAAACTGCATATGAGCCCGTTACATAGTGTACACGTTTCCAAACTAAATTTGGCTTAAATGCTAATATATACCCATCTCATAAGTGTTTTCCAGATCGTACATCATTTTCATTACCAGCATGATAATCTTTCATAAAAAAATGTTAGTTTGATAGTATGCGTGGCTAGTTATTCGACACTCTCATCAGTTCGAATACATACCTTTCGTTATTCCGACGGAAAATATTTGGAAGTGAATCTTAATAAATTCTGCATAACATATATCCGGTGTGAAAAAATCTGCCAACTCACTGATCTGCGCCAAAGATTTTAAATATGATCTTTTAATGAGCAAACGCTGGTGGGGATTCTTGGATAAGGAAAATACTTTTCAATGTGCATGATATCATTTCTCGAGCATGACGCTGCAAGTGAAAATACATGTAAATGGAAAACATCAGACTTGTATGGTGTGGTATAATTTGCTTGAATGATGATACTCCACATAATATAATAAAACATGATCTAAAGCACTGTGTATGACTAATACATGCGCCCAGAAGGTTAGAATATCAATACGAACTTAATTTCGGAATAAACTGTTATGTGGACAAAATAACGGATAGGATTTCCATAAAATTTGTATGAATTGATATGATAATATAATAAATACATAATACAATACGTACCACACGAAAACACAAGCATGATCTGTCGCATTTATTACAAAAAGAAAAGATATTGAACAAGGAAATACACCGGAGAGAAATATAGTAAGAGGTAGTTAAAAAGACAGTTTGTTTAACATCATCCAATTGCTTTTTAATTGTTTTTGACACTGATTTCTATAGCAAAGCCTATCAGACTTTAAGCACATTATTGTTATGATACTTTTGATACTGATGAATATTACAGAGACTATCCTAATTTAAGCACATTACAATCATGATGCTTTTGAGACTGAGTTTATAAAATATTGGACTTGCAATGTATTGGCTTTTTTCATTTATGTCACACATAAATACAATACAGTATTTCAGCTCCATACTTATTCAGTCTGTATTGAAATGATTCAGTATACACGTTTCACGCTATATCAGATCTATATTCATTGCATTTCCCTACTGTATAACGGTTTAACGTAGAATTAATTTAATCACAAAATGCGTCTCATTCTCTTGGTGTTGGTGACAGACATTTGTTTTGTTCTGACGCCTCACAAGATTTTCTGAGTTAGTGCAAGCGACGCAGAGTAAATCTTTATTCTTTGCGGTGGGGGGTGGGGAGGGAAACTCACCAATACTATATCTTATAGCACGACCTCTGATACGTATTGAAATGAGAGAATTTGGCATTTAAAATTCGAGATGAAAGTAAAACATTTCTCTTTTCTCTATGAAAAACATCGTATATTAACACCAAGAACAGAATTATCATTATTTTGACAGGCATATCTGTAAAACTTGGTTTAGTCGACCATATACAAGTTATTGCTGCCATAGTCACAAATATTACAGAACGCAGTATTATCTTCGGTAGTATGGACGTGTATTATGGACACCAATCTCGGACGGAAGCTGTTGAGAGTTACATCGTCCTCTCTTTTATCAACGGGGGTTTTGCTCTTATGTAAATCCGCCGTTTTGTTTGAGATACAAGGTCATCCATTGATAAAAACATAATACTTAGAAAATAGAACAGTTATGGTTTAATATAAATCATTATTAAATGAGAAACTTTGTTTCAGATTTTGCCGAAAACGTTTCCTCTCCATTTAAAGTCCGCATGCTATCAAATTTTCTTGTATATTTAAAATATTTTACAACTTTTGATATATAATCTGCAGCTGATAAAATCCACACGAGGAACAATCTAGACAGATATATCAAGTTGTCAGCAAGATACTGGTCTGTTGCAACCATATTGTAATACATGTTAATGTTTGAAATGTTACGTATATAGACAGATACATAGTACCTTACTCAAATCAAACGATTCCTTTGAATATTATGTATTAGGAGATATCAGGGCCGAAAATAAGTAGTATATTACATACTATATTACATACTATATTACGTACTATATCAGAGCAAGAGATAGAGAGTACTGAGTGACATTCGTTAGCAATAATATTTACATAAATGATCCGACTAAAGTGTATTATGATATAAAACATACAGACTGGGGCACTTTGTAATAGAAGCTAATATATTTTAAGAAAAGCAGAAACTTATGCAGATAATATTGTAGTAGGATCAGGTCGTAATTAACAAACATTAATTTCAGGACCGTTAGTTGATATTAAGATATTTTGAACCCACCTAAATATTGATCACAGTGACCTTAGATGATTAGTAAGGAGTGGATATCTAATGTTTTTTGTATAATGTTATTATTGCACTGTTTCTAATAACAACATGTCGAACAATCTGACATAGTTTTGTGGGTCCTGGAACTTGTCAGTTATTGTTTAAAACAAAGACGTTTTGAAAACACTGCAGCTTGGGTGAGGTAAACATTGATCGATATCATCCTTTAATCTTTGTGACAATCTTTCACCTTGATAATAAAATTAAAGCAATTCTGATGTGTCCCTTCGCGAATACAGAATTTTGTTGGTCTTTTTTGTTTTTTGTTTTTTAAATCTAAAAGGAAAAATAATGTATCATACACGTATTGTGTTCCTGGGGCAAATGTTAGATTTCTCACCGGTCGTACATTATTTACACGCTATGTATTTAATAGAACCAAGGCCTTCACATATTCAGTTATTTTAAACACGTTGTTTTAAGTATCTTGCGTCGTATTTAATGTATTTCGTGTTTGTTTGTTTTCTCTTCCACAATTCTAACATATGATACAGTTGTTGTTGCATGTTGCCTTGATCCAACTTGTATTTGTATGGGTTGTTTTTCCATTTTGCATTTAGTGCAGTTATTGCATATAATATGATCAGTGAACTTTATTTGATGCAAAAACATCTGATTTCTAAAATGATATCTTTCTGCTGTAAACAAAAAGTGTAGAAACAAACATAACATAAGAAAGCACAAACTATAAATTAGACTAGAATTTAAATGACAATAGTGCAATGTTATTCACCTGGGATCATGTAAATTTTTACATGGCAACTGACACTTTATTACGCGCAGAAGAAAATAATCTGCATTCAGTAACTTACTAGCTCTTTAATGTTTAATATAATGGTCTTAAATTGGATATTCTATCTAATACTGCTCCGTATGAAAAGCATCGTTACTGGAATATGCTTAAATTCGGATATTCTTTGTACTATTACTCTGTGTCAAATGCATCACTACTGTAATCAGCTTAAATTCCAACACTATGTACTCCTTGTCAAAATCATCATAATTTCAATTTGCATAAATATTGATATTCTATGTAACATTACTCAGTGTCACGAACATGTTACAATAAGAAAGTAATTGTATGTTGCTAAACAAACTGTCTTTCTCACTATCTCTTACTATTTTTCTCTCCTAAGTATTCCTTCGTTCAATACCTTTTATTTGTATACCAGATGCGAAATATCATGTTTATTTTGTTATGTATTTTGTGTAGCAGTACATATTGTTATTTATTTATTATATTCACATATCAATTATTGAAAATTGTTCTGGATTTGTGGTCAGGTGATTTTGTTACATACATTATCTTTGACTAATATTTCTTGTTTAAAATATCAGCTGCCATTTTGCAAACACGATATACCGATATAAATCTACTGCATACCATGGCACATGCACTGTATGGTGAAATTAATTTACATGATTTCGTTTAGCCCTCCCTTTCTCTCTCCAGATTTGAAACTGCATTTTTTGTTGTTTTGTGTGCTTATTATATATTTAGGACAACAACACTGAGGTTTATAAACTGTAACGAAGATCCTGCGAGAAAATACTATTATAAATAGTCCTTGCTCTCTCTCTCTCTCTCTCTCTCTCTCTCTCTCTCTCTCTCTCTCTCTCTTTGCCTATCGTTGCTTCTCGCACTCTCACTCATAGCATACTTTGGATAATGGAACTCCTGGTATATAAAGCCTCCACCAATCTCAGTGCATGTACGTACATGTATGTATATATTGAACCTAACATTAACACTGACTTTATCGCTAAAGAAATATAACAATATGTGGACAATAGGCTGACACCATGCAGTAACTTTATGTCGTATGCGTATGTTCGTTATAGAAGCGGTTATGCGGGCGTATAGTGCCCGAAAGCAGGTCTTTTCATGACTGAAAACTAAACTGTTTATCGTATCTGTTTGTATGTCTCTCTCCCTCTTTCTCTCCGCCTTCTGTTGATTTTAAAGTAGACAATGCACTCTGCAGGAGAAAATTATTGTTGAATGCCATGCAAATTGTGGATATCTCTAATTCACGCGTTTCGTCTGTTCTTTTCACCCAGCTTTTTTTTTCTTTAAATGCGAATTGTGTTCGTTAAATGCGAATAAGCGTAATGATATGACGCCATATATGTGCAACAAAACGGTGGATATTATCCAGGTATTCTGAATATATCTCTTTTTTCTGTCTGTCTGTCTCTCTTTATGTCTCGCTGGCACAAGCGCACACAAAAAACTTAAATTACATTTTGAATCTGAGTCTGATCATATGTTTGCATCAATTAATAAACACATATTTAGTTTAATCCTCCAAACTTGTCTTGCTTTCCTCTATTTTGAATGATTCTCATGGCGTTTAGTTGTAGCAAGTACAAGCTGTATATTCACAAATTTTGATTATGCGATTACATCGGAAACATCGGATTTCAGTCTAACTTAGAGAAAAATGTCTTACTGACATCAAATTAACCACAAATTACGAAGGAATTTTTAGAACTTAACAATAGCTGTCTAAAAGATATATTGAAAGTGAATCAATATTCTTCTGGTCAAAATCATTTAATTGTATATCAGTTAGGTAGCTGATTACGACACTGAGACTATTCTCCAACAACAAGGATGTCTGAAATATGTAAACCTAGAAATATTAATAACTTCAGGCAAATAAATCCTCGTTGAAAACTAAATGCATGCTCTTGCAGTTGGAATATATTTACAAAACTATAAAGGATGAAGACAAGCTCGCATCCATTAAAAGAAAATCTGATGATCAAAACACACACGTGCCATCGAGTTATTAAGATGAGAATAGAGAACTGACTATCATCTATGCCCCAATTGTGAATAAATATAGAATTCTACAGTGTGGCTTTTACATTAGATATGTATGAGATAATATTGTATGTGCCTAATACATACATACATGCATACCTACATACCTACTACATACATACATACCTACCTACCTACCTACATAATACATTGCATACATGCTACATACATGCATACATACATACATACATAATAACAATTGTTATAAAATGCCTAATACATACATACATAGATACATACATACCTGCATACCTACATACATACATACATACTTACATACATACATACATACATACATAATAACAATTGTTATAAAATGCTTAATACATACATACATACCTACCTACCTACCTACCTACCTACCTACCTACCTACCTACCTACATACATACATACACATACACACATACATACATACATATATACATACATACATACATATATACATACATATATACATACATACATACATACATACATAATAACAATTGTGGAGCAAAAGTATGAAACAGATTCAGATACTTCATCGACTGTCACTACAATTAACCATTTATAATCTGTTATCGGATTCGTTTGGGAATGAAATTCGAGTTCATATTATATGACTTAAACTTATATAGAAACAAGCACGAGTCTTATTGGACTGTTCAGAAATTCTATCTTTTTTTTTTTTTTAAATTATGTAAAACCCTTCCAGCTATTTTATATCTGAATCAGAGTAACACACATTGTTTACACCTGACACCGGTGAACTTTCACGCTCCTTTTTCTCCTTGTCTCCTCCTTCGATCATCCAGTATCTAAGTTATGTTTTTTTGTTTTTTTTCCCATGATATTTTATTCTAATATTATGTCGTGCTTTCTCTGTATAATGTGCATACTCTGTAGTGAAAATGTTTTCTACGTTGTAAGACTGTGAAGCCTCATCCAATTGTGAAAGTTACGAAAATAAATGTTAAAACTAAAATGAGAAATCGTCTTGTCCATTTAAGCTAGTGAAGCTGTATTGGTGACTTGTAATAGCTATTCATTCTTTTGCAATAAAAATTGCAATGAAGTAATTTTCATAGTTCCAAGCTGAGAGTGCAAAGAACTATAATACATGCATTAATATAGCCGTTTTAGCTTAGGTAGCATAGTTTATGACTGGGTAATGAAGGGGTCGCGATTCCATCACAATTAAGGTGTATAAGCAACTTTCGTTCAGTTTCCATCCGTGTCAGGGAATCATAACCAATACTGTAGTGAAAGTACAGTGTAAATCAGACCCGTCATCGCACCAACAAAAGAGATTTTGATCAAAATAGGACAATTTGTCTTAATACAAATATTTATAATCACTAAACTGAAAATATTAAGTCCGTATGCACACTCTTATTTTTTCATACATTCCAACAATATATTGAAGGGTTTGAATTTTTTCAACGGTATGTTGACTTTTTTCCAGCTTTTATAGCTTTCTGAGAAAATAAAATTTAGTTGTGTCTGCGTAATTTCGTTTTCCTCTCTAAATTTTCGCTATTCAGTGATAACAGAGGTTCGCAATATAACATGTTATAGCAGAATTTTCCCGATGGATGTTCCTAAACTTTGTAATTGTCAAAGGAATTGATTAAGTAGAGGTACATGTACGCTCTTGATTTTGATTCGACAAAAGCATGCTTGGCATTGGCAGCTAATAGATAAAATTCTTCTCCCAAAATAGAATTAGCGTTGTGGCTCACGCTTAAATTATATGAAAAAGTGGACCAATCTCAGTTAGTGAAACGTTCTAATTTTTATATGCTAAGTCATCTAAAGATTAAAATAAAACTATTCTACAACAAGGTGTTGATGGTCAGAAAATAAATAAAGAAACAAAATTAAGATAAGTAAGAACAAGACATCTATTTGATACGAATTTAAAAAATTTTTAAATTGTTCAATTGGTATCATGTAATTTGTTTTACATGGCAACTGACTTTATATTGGGGAGAAGAAAATAATCTGCATACAATAATTGTATAGCTCGTTAATATTTACTGTAATATGCTTACATTTGGTAATAATACTTGATGTCAAAATTAGCCGTAATAGTCATTAATTCTGTTACTACCACCATTTCGGCTAATTCTGCGCGTCCGATAATTCTGCGCAACTATACAACATTCCTGTAAACATTGGATCATATGTTGTTTTTGGTCGAATATCCAATTTGTATCAAGTAGGAATGATTGTCCATTTATTAAGGAAGTGATATTCATAAAGTTTGCAAAACATGTCCCACATGTCTACTCTAAATGCACATGAAAATGTGATTTCTAAATGTAAACATGAATGTCCACTCCATGACCTTGTTGAATTTGTAACCAAGAAAATCCTATTTAATATGTACATTTTAGAGACATACAAATAAATACAATATGTACATATTAAAACAATACTGCATTTTAATCCAAGTTTCGAATTTTGCAATAAGCAGTCCGACACGTACAAAATCGTCCTCTGTCAAAAATGTCAACTTGCCGCTAGAACGGGATTCTCACGAAATCACCCGGCGTATAGTCTGTTTCTAAATGTTGTAGTAACTTTTCCCATACACGAGACGTTCTAAACACATTACATCATATTCATTGTTGGTTCTGTTCAACATAATAGCTGTTTTATTTTATCAAATGTTGACTTTTACTAATTCTTTTATAAGATCAGTTTAGTTTGCTTACTATCTCTTGCCATTTATTAGCATTGTTACGTTGAATTTTGTAAAACCAGCCATACACCTGACCTAATGACTCGACCGATTTGCTGACAGAGACATTCCAAAGTAATGTATTTCATTTTCATAGCCCAATTAATAAACATTACATCTTTTCAAAGTTATGCACATAATATGCCGATATATCGTAAGTCAAGAAAACACAGGGGTTGTATCCGTTGTGTCCAAAATTAACATTATTTTGAACAGAATATTATGTTGACAATTGCCTCTTTTCAAAAGGTAAGCACTGCAGAATTTTATTTTCGTCAATCAATCGAATTCGGTATGGTGAAATGAAACCTTAGGTGCGCACAAATGCCCGACAGCATTGTTGATGTAACATTAATTAGTGTCAAAAAAGCATCATAACTGTAAAGTGCTTAATTTCAGATATTCTGTGAAATAATACTCAGTGTCAAAAGCGTCATAAATGTAATTCGCTTAAATTTGGGACCGCTCCGGTGGCCTAGTGGTAAGAGCGTCCGCCTCGGATGCGGGAGGTCGTGGGTTCGAACCTCGTCCGAGTCATACCAAAGACTTACAAAAATGGTACTAACATCTGCCTCGATTGGCGCTCAGCATTAAGAGGTTAGTATTAGGACTGGTCGACCTGGTGTCAGAATAATGTGACTGGGTGGAACATCATGCTACGTGTCCGCGGCATGATCCCCAGTGCTAGACATCACTATAAACTGCCACACTGCATACATCGTAGCGATATGACTAAATAATTGTTAAAGCTGCGTTAAAATTCCAAATCACACCCACTTAAATTTAGATATTTTATGTAATATTACTCAGTGAGAAAAAGGACAATAACTAATACTCTTAAGTTTCAATATTCTGTGTAATACTATGCAGTGTCAAAAACTATTCTACTACATTTCTCGACGGCCAGAAAATAAAAGTGTAGAAACAAAAGTAATATAAGCAATCACGAACTGTCCATTTGATTAGAATTTAAATGATAATAGTGTCATGTTTTTCAAATGATCTTCATGCAATTTATTTTACATGGCAACTGACACTTTATACTAGGCAGAATACAATAATCTGCATACAATAATTTAAGATATCCTTAATGTTTAATGTAGTATGTTTAAATTTGAATATTATATCTAATAATAATCTGCGTCAAAAGCGTCATTATTTTAGTACGTTTAACTTCCGATACTCTATGTAATATTATTTAGGCTGAAAAATCATCATAACCGTAACGTTCTTAATTCGGATATTCTGTGTAATATTCCTCGGTATCACAAGCATAAAAACTGTAAATTCGGATATTATGTGCAATATTACTCAGTGTCAAGAATACTGTAACAGTAATATGCTTAAATTCGGATATTATGTGCAATATTACTCAGTGTCAAGAATACTGTAACAGTAATATACTTAAATTCGGATATTATGTGCAATATTACTCAGTGTCAAGAATACTGTAACAGTAATATGCTTAAATTCGGATATTATGTGCAATATTACTCAGTGTCAAGAATACTGTAACAGTAATATGCTTAAATTCGGACAATCTGTGTAATATTACTCAGTGTCAAGAGTACTGTAACAGTAATATGCTTAAATTCGGACAATCTGTGCAATATTACTCAGTGTCAAGAGTACTGTAACAGTAATATGCTTAAATTCGGACAATCTGTGCAATATTACTCAGTGTCAAGAATACTGTAACAGTAATATGCTTAAATTCGGACAATCTGTGTAATATTACTCAGTGTCAAGAGTACTGTAACAGTAATATGCTTAAATTCGGACAATCTGTGTAATATTACTCAGAGACAAAAGCATCACAACTGTAATGTGCTTAAATCCTGATATTGTATGTTGTAGTACTCAGTGACCACAACAACATATTTGGCCACCCTATTTGGCCATCGATCAGTGACAGCAACCTACATTTTGCATTGGATCTGTACCGCTGGCGGCCACAGTGCGTGGCCATTTGGTGACTGGGCATGAATTTGATTGTTTGAGTCGATACTAATCCAGGTACGAAATCAACACTTAGAAGTTCACTCAAAGTCACTTTCAGTTGAACCAATCGATGCAGTGGAGCTCGCGTTGACAGGTAAATGGCGTGCATAACAATAATCAGTATGACTTTGTTTTGTATGCTCATTATGTTTATGAATAAGAGCTAAACATACACCGCGAGTCTGCTTTATACTTTGTTCCAATATTTCTTGTTTTTGTCTATGCTATGGACCACTTACTTACAGACACAAGGAACCACTTATTTAAAGACACAAGGAACAGTGTGATGTGATATGAGAGTACAATCGAAATGCAAAATACCTTTTTATATCAAAGTTGTTTACTCGAAAAATTACCCGCTTCTATCTTAACATCCAAAAACAGTATCAGTTCTAATGATGTGGTCACTGGAATTACAAAGTGCTCATCGCTAATTATTGGAACAAAGTGCTCATCGCTAATTATTGGATCAATCCTTAATTTTGATTTAAGGTGAATTCAATTAAAGACATTTTGGATTATATTATTGCGATATATCAAAAAAATTGTTAATATATCGCCACCTTTCTAGCAATTGACACATTATGACATTCGAAACTACAGGAACATCAACACATTTAATATTGGATTTTATCTGGAACAACAACGTAATTGAATTTGAACCTCATACATCTGGAGGTGTGATACAACCGATATTTGTTATTTAATTCTCAATAATGTGAGCTATTTTAAAATTATCATTTTCTCTTCTCGGGAAAAATATGTATTGAATTTGTACAAAATATGTTGGTATTCTCTCTGTTATGTTAATTACTTTTAGAACATATGTGCGTAGCAATTATAAATAATGCAAAAGTTCCCAATCCGTTGGAATTAGTATTTTCTGAAACTTTATTGGGGAAAAAACCCAACACTCGCGGTGAACAATACGTTATCACAAGCCACAACCATTGGCTCTCTATCTGCATTAATTTGCACCTAATATTGGATATATTCGCTTTTACTGATAGATTTGAACTTCACAACTGCAGTGCGAAAGGTTCACGGTATCAAAACTAAACTTGAAAATAAATCGAATTAAGCAATGTATATATCCTACATTCCCGTCGAAGTCAAATGCAGTTCGCAGTTCCTGTAAACGCTGCATACAAAATAGAAATATAAAACCTATTTGGTTTCTGTACTGAAATAATCCGCACAATCGTATCGTTTAAATATGATAATGGATTGGGTAAATAAACAGTAACTTGACTTGAATGTCATCGCTTAGTTTTAAAGAGACTTAAGGTGATCTGACTTTGACCATACTATAGTGCAAAATGTTGAAATGCCTTATGTTGAAGAAATATTAGGACCAGACATATTTGCTAACTTAATATATAACTTTCCTTTCGACATAGTATTAGTAAATAAATATTTCTGTCTGATGAAGCTCACTTAAATATTAACGCATGCGCCGTCTCTCACTTGTGTGAATCATTAACTGGTTTACTGTCAAATACCGGTCTAGTCTCTAAGTTATTTCAGAACATGCTGACTAAATCCATCGACCTGAATTAAAGATTCAACATGAATGTAATAGCAATGTTGAACAACCAGTCAAATGACAGTGTGAGAAAACGTAAACCATTCGTACTTCAAAGAAAAAGATTAAAAACATACTATCTTGATGCGCACATTCTGGATAACATTCCTCCATAATGACAACACTGTTCAATTTGATTGGTATCATGTTTCCATGCATCAAATGTCAGCCGTTATTAAAATGTTAGGCTCGTATGGTTTGGATAACTTCCGTAAATTATGTATAATGGTTGTTTTGATTAATTATGACTTGCGCAATATTCCAATTAATTTGATATGACAACACGAAAAGGACCAAAGTATCCAAACTTGCTACGACTCAATAAAGGCATCAGTCACCTCAGAATACCAATACGAAGTTATTTATGGTTTTTAGGATTACGTAGGCATATCAATGGATAGCCATTCCATAAATATGTTTATGAAATTCGCATGTGTCTTGCATAAATCAGCAGTTGAAAGAGGATCACATCAGAAAATAGGTCTGTTGGTCTTTAGACGAAGTTTAATCAGAATATACTGTGTTCTTAGCTTGTCTTAATATCAAGATATCATAATTCTAGTTATTTTATGTAGCTGCCCTACACTACGAAATATTATAAAAGATATCTGGGAAAAAATTACAAAATTCCAGGACAAATTGTAGATATATGACTAAATGAGTGTACTAAGAGAAGAATTAGTTTTGTTTAAATGAATTAATCTCTTGGTATTTCTTCTTCCGGTAACAGTTCTACAAGGATATTCTATTATTCCAGTGTTACAGTTATTATGATGCATTAGAACAGAGTCATAATTTATATTCCAACGCAGTCTTTGTGTGGTTATATTTGTATTTGTGTACGATTCATGATTTTATTACTGGAATATTTTAGATGTTAGTAACATTTGCATGTCGCTGTTTATATAAATATAAGTCGAGAGGAAGATGGTACACATATAAAGCAATTTTGACTTTTGTTGAATAGTTTACTTCATTGATATTCTCGAGTGAACACGCCTTTTGTTAATTTGTAAATTTTGCGATATCAAATTTATTTCATCTGCTGGTAGTGGTATCATATTATTCAATGACATTGATATCTCTATTACTCGATTTAAATTTCAAGTTATCTCGGCAAATACACGGTAAATTGGTATTCCAATCAACACTATTCATTTTATTTTTGAGTGGACTAGCATGCATATATTATTTTCTACCTGTAATAAATAATTCTAACGAATTTAGAATGGTTCTTGCTGGAACGAAAAGTTGAATTTGTGGAATTTTCAGTAATATGTTTTTGTATTCAAGGTTACATTTTAATCAATCATTGCTTTGTTTAATGTAGACAAAATCTATTCATTTCATAGTAGGATGCAACGATTGTGATACTAATGTTGTCAGTAATGTTCACACTACCAGATTAACAAATATCGAACGTTTTTTCAGCTTAGGTTTGGTAAAATTATAGAGCTAGCTCATAATTCACCCCTGTCAAAATAATATGTTCCAGACAAACCTCGAGCTATGCTGCACAGCAAACTTCACCTTTATGTTCCAATCTAAGTAGAGCCAGAAATGATGTGTTTCATTTATTTACGTAAGTTAAAGATGCTTGTTCATCGTGAATGGAAACACTTACCCTAAGCTGAAAGGAAATAAAACATCCAATTAATGGTTGTGTCATTATTCAGATGCACTAAATCAAGAGCGGGCTTTAGATGTTGCATCATTATTGAGACGCATTATAACAAGAGCAGGCTCCATACGTTGTAAGAAAAACTCAAGCTCTTTCATCGCAAAGACCGAAATCGATATACATGATAGGGATGCTATTAGAAAGTATGAATAACATGGTAATATAAATTTGACTATAACAGCTTCATGTCTCATGTTAGTTTCTATCATTATAGCGATTTTACTCGGGACACCTAACAGCTTTACTCAGATAAAGTCTGTGCTATTTTAAGCATTTGCCAGTACGAACAAGGTGCTCGCTTATGTGTTTATTGGGATGCAATTATGTATTTTTTAATGAATTATTTTTATTGGTACAATTATATAGCAATATTTCAGCTGTTATCATGAAAAGATCGTAAGATAGAATGATAGTTGACGACATCATCTTTTCGATAAAAATACAAATGAGCTAACTATAATAGCAGTGAGAAGGATAAATATATTACCATGTTTTACATTGAAATTCAGCAGAACTACAGTATGCCTACCGTATATCAGCTTCATAAGATACATGCACTAAATATTAACTAGATCAATCATATAAAATACGAGTTGATCAAGAATGATCGTGAGTCGTGCAACAGTGACTTTTTCATATAATAATATTCTGTCTGAAATAAAATAGGAAATGCGTTCGATAGGAATCTACAAACATTAAAATGTACCATTTGTGTAGCAACCACATGCAATATGGCATGTGATTTGAAAATTCGTTAGCCTTAGGTTTACCAGATGCCCAGCAGGCAAACAGTGCAAGACATAGTGAGAGATTGATCCTAAAACACATTTTACCAGAAAAAAGATTTTTTTTTTGAACGGTATGTTACGACATGGAGTGTTCTCCTTTTACATAATACATAACAACATCCAAACACATGCACATGTATTTCAGATACACTTCAATGTTAACCTAGAATAATTTACAAGATTGCTACTCGAAAGATGAAACAAATCATGAAACAGGGTATCTGCTACGCTGTAGCTCGTTAAACAATGATTTAAACGAACCTAACTTTTTCATTGAATAACAGGTTAAATACAGTAAACAAGAAACCACAACTAATTTTTAAAATTAATTGAAATTAATTTTGTCATTAAATAACAATTATAGTGTCTCTTTCGAAAGAGGTCCACGGGGAACTATGACTGGTGTACTAAGAAATGAATCTGTTCAAAACACTTATCGTGAAATGTTCAGATCTACGCACAGGAGACCAGCGTACGTTAACCACTCTAATTTAGTACAGTTACTTATGAAGCGTTTGCCTTTGAAACTCTCTGAACAATTACTCCACATAGTTGGTGGACCACTAGATACCAATATGTATGGTTCAATGAAGGAAGAATGCACTATTTAAAGTAAGTTTGAGGATTTGACCACACCTGCCGTTCTCTTACTTGCACTAAGAAAATAGTTGAATATCTTCCTTGGCTGAATTGGGATTAAATATAGTATGTATGAGATAATCCTCTATATAAAATTATTTATCCATATATCTATCTTGTAATGTGATAATACATGCATACATACATACATACATACATACATACATACATACATACATGCATGCATAGTCTCACTATGTGCGTATGCATCTTGTGAATAACCAATTAAACACATAGCAGAATAATCAATTAGAGAATTATTTCAGTGGATTTCAATCATTTCTACGAACGAAATCGACCCATCCTTTATTCATCCCGTGGTCATCATACCATCTGCATTTTCCCAAGTAAACTGAACCACACTCTTGGCCATCGTGCCATCTGAATTTTCCCAAGAAAAGTCGGCCCCACCATTTGTGTTCATACTTCACACCATCTATATTGCCACAATCATAAATTGGTTTCTCATCGTTTTTCCTTTGTCTCGCTGTGATCATATGGGTACTTATATCGGTGAATTCTGCGCAGAAGAATGTGGATAATTCGCGTTTCACCCGACTCATCTGATCACTTGTTAAAAAGTCCTAAATCAATCTCTTTATTTACGGAGTTTCTGACTTTTCAACATCCATGATCTGAGATGGACAGAGACATAACATAAATAATGATTTGCAGATTCAGAAGAATTTGGATATTTATGATTCATCAAAGTAATATTATCACTTTGCAAAGAAGTCCCAATCAGTATCGTTTCTAGGGAGTGTCTGCTTGTTCCGCATCAAAGACATGGGACTGAGATGGCGGCACATTATCTGCATATATATTTACATCAATTGGTTTCTGATGGTGTCCTCTTGTGTCGCAGTAGTCACTCACATTCTTATCGCACGAGGCACACGTAGAAGAATGTGCATATTCTGTGATTTATGAGTCTCATCTGATCAAGAGTTGAAAAAGAAAATCCGAAATCAATCTCTTCCTTTAGGAAGTTTCTGACGTTTCAAAGTTCACAATCTGAGATGGACAGGAATAAAAACATAGTTATATACAGATGATCCATAATTTCATCACCAGGTGATTTATTTACAGACGATTATCTACACAGTGAAATTTAGATAATGTGTGAGTTCACTTATATATTCTAGCGTGTTATCAGGTATTGTTCAAAAAAAGCATTCGTGACAGAAATGTCTTACAGGTGCTCTGGCTGGCGCCTTTACGAGATTTTATTTACCCGTCGATCTCATTCAGTGCAATCTCAGATCTGAATATGTATATGATTTTAATGGTTCTGGATTTTACCGTCTCCTGCTCTCGTTTGCAGCATCGTGGAATGGATACCCAGTATATCAGATATTGTTACAAATAGCGATCGTGACAGAATTTTCTTGCAGGTGGTCTGGCTGGGGCCATGGTGGGTCTTACGAGATGTTATTTACCTGCCTATCTCAATCCGTTCATTCACAAATCTCAATATGTATATGACTCCAGTGGTTCTGGATTGCGCCGTCTCCTGTTCTTGTTTGCAGCATCGTAGAATGAATGTCTAGTTGGAATGAAGTGTAGTCTCAAATGTGGGTATTCCCGTTCTTCATCCACGAATAAAATGATGGAAACAACTTCTCTGCTCATATTTTTGCATCATCTCATTTATCCCCGTCGAGTATTTTCAGATATTGCGATAGCTTTGAGATCATCTATCTTGTTATCAGCACTTTATGCTGATGTTATGGATCATTAGATCTTGTCGTATTTGACCATAATAATATTCATACACAAACTGAGATATTTTCGTCGTTTCTCTTCAACATTTACTCTTGCTTATCCACCATAATAACAATTAAGTTTCGGAAAATTCTAAGTCTTCACTTGTCTGGCTGCTCCATACTGATCATTTTTGTAATTATTGTAGATTGGTCTTCCAGTAAGACATGTTGATATTATATTCAGTCACATTGTATTCTCTAATTGATTACTTTCATTTCGCATTGAGGTAAGATATGAATCTATGATATCTCTATAAGGTATCTTCTAGATTTCATGTGTCCTTATCGACATGAGTTTCTAAGGCAAAAAAGCTATGCTGCATTTGTCGTCCTGAAAATGCTCGATGACATCGAACGTGTCGACTAATCCGTGAGCATGACATCGTCTGTCGACGTGGCCTTATCGATGAGCTCGATCATGTCTTCATCGTCGGTTAATCCAAGTTCAATCATGTTTTCCTTACCTTCACCATAAACATGATTAATCCAGCCAATGATTTATGTTTGGTTGTGCGCTCGTTTATCATAGTACGCATGGACTCCAATTGTGACAGCAAATATTTCCTGAAGAATATGTCAACCAGCAATCTATAGTCGGCTACTTCAGATGACAATTCTAATCCTGAATAAATATGTGACAGATAATCATCAAACTGCCATTACTGCGAAGATAAGGGCATTTAAACTCCAGTAACACGATATTATCATCGATGATCATGTATCAATCTGGTGAATACCTAAATCCTGGAACATCGAACATGCAAATATCACCTACAATTTTTGACTTAATCACGTGTTTCATGTACCTCTTAGCCACTTTCTCAGAAAAGAGCCCCATTTGCATGGTAAATAGGATGTTTCATTTTTGGTGACAACTTATCTTTTTATGAGCAATGTCCTCGTGTGACGAGTAAGGATTCTGGCGAAAGATATATGTAATTTCCGATCCTCCATTTGTCGTCGTGATCCAATTATTCCGTCGGATGAATGCTGTTTGATCTTGTGTCTCTATGAATTTTACTAACTTCTTCAGATTTGTCATTATTGTATAAAATACCATTCTTTAATTGCATATAATTTAGATCATTCTTTCACTGGAGGTAGCAACGATAACCATTCTTTGATGAGCCACAATGAAGACTAATCGATAGGTGATCATCATGTCATTATTCGTTGTTTTATTTTTCCTACGAGATTTAATCTTTCCAGACTTGTAAATCGTTAATCTAGTTCCAATCTGAATTTGATTAAGACTTTGGTGGAATTTGTGGGTGGGACCACAACGAAACGTATTCACTCAGACTGACATTGTTGATAATCGCATCTACAGTGATCTTAACTCATGTGTATTTTACATCTATAATTGATCATCGAATGATGCACAGAAAATACGCGGATGTATTTTGCAGACATACTGATTAGAATTCTGCCAGATTCTCGTGAACATTCATTCCATCTTGAAACGATAAGTCTCTGATTCCAGGAACTTTATTTCATCCTGTGATTGGAAACACTTCAGCACGATATACCTACACCTTATCTGGTCTCATAAACTAAAAATTACACGCACGAAAGAAAGCGGCTTCTATCTCCATTCCAGTTGCATATCTCACATTTGGGAGACTTGAGATTATCCATTTTTCCATAATGTCCACAATTAGAACGTTGCAGCAAAAACGTGAGAGGGAGTGTCTTTAATGTGATCGCTTTTACTTTTGTTAAAATCCCTTATAGAGAGCTGATCGAGATCTAATTCTACCTGATAAGTACAACTGATTATCATTGGCGCTGATAGCATATTATATTCTATCCCTTATTGATTTTCTTCTTCTTGCATCATTTCATCAATATTTTTTTGTATAATATGTGATTATACCAGGCAAATTTTCTTGATCGTTCTCATCAAGGCTTTGACATTGCTGCTGTTGATCACGGTATAATGATCTGACGGCATGTTTCTTCTGTTATTTCTCAATGCTGTTGCTACAATGATCTTGTCAGATTATTATTTTTGTGTGTGTGTTGTTGGCTGCAGTCAACGCTAACTCTGCTCCAATCGATCTGAAATCTCTTCGTAACAAATCGTATTTGGGTTTATTCGGGTCCCAAAACGGTTCTGCGCGTTGTCATGCTTCTTCAAGCAATTTCAAGAATTCCTGCTGCTGAGGTGTTCCGATATAAGCAATTATAAAATCACAGCGAGATAAGAGCACGATAAGAAACAAATTTATGAGTGTGGAGAATGTAGATGGTATGGAGACAACGGGTGGGTGCAACTTTTCTTGAGATAGAGCATTTTCCATCAGATAATATCCTTTATTTAGAAAATCCTAACTGTGACCCGAGTTCAAGTAGGGGACTACATAATCTTGTTTTTCTAGAAATTATTCATTCGATCTGTAAGGCTTTAGAATGATAAGTTGTATTAATTTTGTATCCAGTAATTTATTTAGGCTGCAATGTCTTCATTCAGATTATTTATTTACTAGAAATACAACGTGCTCTTCAAAAATGACATTATTTCAAAGTAATACTTGCGATTATAGTGAAGTCTCAAATAAGGATTTTTTTAAAGTTCTATTATTGTGATCCCACAAACATCTGTTTGCACATCAGAACAACACGGGCCACCAGAGGTACATCATCACTTCCAGCATTCGATTCAATTTGGATTTCTACTAAAGTTTATTCAGAACTTTATTCAAAAGAACCTGTGTCTCTACTTCTAGGATTGTTTCGGATTTAATCCGCAATACAGTAAATTCTTTCCTTGCATTTGTATTCTAAGGAAATCCATTATTAGTTAAATTGTATAAAGTTTGTTGCTTCTCACTCTTGTATATTATTTATTACTGGATTTGAGACCATATAGTCGTAATCGATATCTCTCTCTCCCTACAAATTATATGCATATATATATATATATATATATATATATATATATATATATATATATATATATATATATATATATATATATTTGCGCTAAAACTTGTTGACCAATTGTTAATCTGTCTCAGGGTCTGAAGTTGTCATGATGGTTGACCATATATAGCGTTATATGGGTCATCGGATTTACCTATAAATATAAGTTTTGTTCAATTCACAGACAGTAAACTGTACATGTTTCAATGACAAGAATATACACAAATATGGGATGTAAACTTAACGTCCAAGGCAATATAAATATTTAGAAACGTATTTGAGTGATTCGATAAATGAAACAACCGTTCAGTACTCATGAATTAATTTAATATGCCATTAATTCTATTATCCAGGAATAAATGTAACCATCATATATTTGAAAGCTTTCGTTTAACAAAAGCAACTTGTTAGGTAGAATATATGCTGCTCGGCGGAAGATAGGAGTGGATGTAGGAAAATAATATAAAGGGGTATATGACAAATATTTTAAATGTTTATTCAAGTATACACATGGCGCAGATCATAATTACGGCACCAGATGTGGACTAATATGTGAACATCAACTACATTACTACATTATAATGTTTATAGGTAAAATGTCTAACGGCATTCACATTACTAGACAAATCTCCACAGTTCGCTGAAATGTTGATACCGCGAAGTAAATTTTGTAAACGTAGACATGTTGGCAATAATTAAAATTTTCTCTATGTACACTCTACCCACTGGATGTTATAACTAATATCATATATGACACGAATTCCATGTGTAAGAACACCTTGACAAAATCAAACCAACTCCAACACTCCTACCTAATGTAGCAATGCACTATATGGACAAATTGTTAGCTATTTATGTTTGTATTCGAAGTTAGCAATAAAGAGGTTGAGAAATTACACTATAATTAAATAGCTTTCGTCGAGAATGTATGCACACACCTTTTTGCACTAGATTAAAAAGTAAGTTTCTGTATTCAGAAATAAATATTCTCTTCTTAAAGATATTGATGAATTCATGTATGGATGTATTTGTGCTTGGATGTCTTAAGGGATACATAGATAAATGGCTGGGTGGATGGCTTGATGTACCAAAATGAATTTACTATATATATATACATAGCTGATTTGTCTAAAAACTTTCGTGGCACTGCCCCGCACGAGTACACGTTTGATCCTGCACATTACTTCCCATCGCCCGATTGCGTTGCGTTGTTTTCGAAAGCAATAATCGAGTTGGAAGTGCTCACCGATGTTGAACAGCATATGTTTATTGAGCGTAATCTTCATGGCCGCATTTCTATGGCGAGGCACATACATGTTGAATGGCATGAACCCTCTACTCGGAGCAATTCCATCAGGTATCTCGAACCGAATAACCTCTATAACTGAGCAATGATGAAACCGTTACCGATTGGAGGGTTTCAATGGTTTGATTCCATGGAAGCATCGCTTCTTTCTCAAAAGCGAGTGTGATTGTAACATCAGCAGTGATCAGAGACACTTCTTCGAAGTTGATCTTGATTACCCTGAACATTTACATGTCGCACACGATTATTCGCAGCGGAAGCGTTGTCAGTGCCTGGTACGTGGCTGTATCAGTATCAGTGCTTGATCACCGGTAAATCCAGACGTAAATAAAATGAATGGACAAGTATATTACCAAGTCCTGGCACCAAACACAAGTATGTACTGCATGTACGAAGCCTCAAGCTGCATCTGGAGGTTACGCGTGTAACCGTGATCCATTGTTAGCTTGAATTTCGCCAGAAAGATTGGGTTGAGCCGTACATCCAGATTAATAAGGATCTGAGAACAAAGGAAACAAACGAGTTTGAATAGGACATTTTCAATCTCATGAACAATTAGTATCCGGAAACTAAATGGAGATTTGCGCAAACGAGTCCGAATCGATCTTATCCGTGATAGAAAATAAGACAATATTTGAAGTCTCAACCCTGACCCGGCCTTTGAATCCATAAAGATTTATGATCGCTGATGTGTTGCCGTGAACCGCCATAAATTAAAAATAAAAACAAATCAAGCTGACAAAACCGATATAGGCTGGTTCGTCCGTGCTGGACGTGTCGAAGCTATTCATGTACTAGTTTTACTATGACAAAAATCAAACCGTTTGTCCAGGGTCGGGTGAAAATGCTGCACAGTGACACCGACTCGATGCTAACGCACATCACCACCAACGAATTGTACGCGGACATGGCACAACCATGTTTAGTCAATGCATTTGATGCAGAACATTATCCGAATGATAATCCATTCTTTAGTATCAAGAATTCAAAGTATGATCAAATAAACGAGTCGAATTGTGAGACTGCGGCCTAAAACTGAAACGATTGTACTCGGACTCAAACATAGTAAAATGGCAAAATGACTCACAAGAGCTATTATGCACAAGGATTTAAAACACGACATGTACGTGGAATGTCTTCCAGACGAACGAGAATTCACACACACGGCAAATATGATACGATCTCAGACACATCACATGCACTAAAGGGAGTTTGCACCTCTTGATATCAAGCGATGGATACTCCCGACTGAATTACCAATTGCACGTTTGGTCATCATGTTATTTTTAATGATAGCAATACTGGTACATCAAAATGTTAGCACAGTTCTTGGTGGAAATTCCGATTTTCCTGGAACGACTTACATTTCCTTAAACACAGATGCTCGGCAGAGAGGTCTGGTTCAACCAAGCGATGATGATCCAAACAATAACGTGTTGGTTGTCTTGGATTAACGATCTGCTCAGAGATAGTAAACCCATCGACGGACAATCCTGGGAAAGTTGCACGATAATTCTCTACCTACATATAGATACCGCAAAAACATATCTTCGAGAGGTTGTAAAGGTGCCGGTTGTGAAATCATTTTCTGATTGGAGTTAGAGTCTCGCGACAGTCTTGTGTAGAATCTCATTGGCTGGTTTAAATCCAATCGTGAGTGTGACCTAACTGTTGAGTCCTGCTATGACTAGAGGAAGATGGGTTACATATTTGTAAGACTGCTATTGCCTTATTACTAACACCTGTGCTTATAGATGACCGAACAACCATTCCACGAGTGTACGAGTAAATAATTTCGCAATAGGATGGTCCCAATGAATGTTGATATGTCCAACACGTGCTCGTACACGATGGATGGTTAACAACGCAGTAAAACACCAGATAAATTCTTTACTAGAATCAGCTTGCAACAATTGTAGCCATATGAGTGACGAACGTATATAAATGCGATCGAGTGTATATGCAACACTTGCAGAATCGTTTTATGTCAGCCGTTCCGCTTTCAGGCAACATCAACAATCGTTAAGACATGCTTAATTGGAATCTTGTGGATGAAACAAGAAATCAGCCTTGTTAAACCCATTATGTATCTAAAAATCTATCCACCCAGATGACATTTTCCTTGGTGCTGGTAGATAAAGTTGCCACACCGCTTGTTTGGCCATCCATGTTTAAGCAATCATATGAGTGACTTTTACTATACTGGCTAACTTTTCCACGGCTATTTCACAAATCCAATAATCACGCGGACTGTAATGTGTGTTTGATTATGTGCGGCTTTTGCATCCATTGCTTTTTATGGTTACTAATATTAATATTTTGCTCTTAATGAGTGGAACCTCCAAGTGCAGCCTTCGCTATCATACCTCTTTTGACGACCCATCGTGCAATTCGTTCTCCAGCACCTGGTCCCACAATCGTATTCAAGTCATGAAGAAGATCTACACTATAGCGTTGACGTACACCAATATCACATGATGCTTTATAAGCTTGGTCATGTAGGTAACAAGCAGCATCAACACTACTCAGGGTGCTTCCCCAGGCCTTCTTTGACTGTTATAATCGTGTTGTATATCCAGCTGAGTATAGGGCGCTCAGTAATTGTATCCAGGAAGGTGCGTTTCACCAGGGTATTGACTTCACGGTGTTCCCGCAAGCTTTGCTAATTGAACCGCGATATCACCGCCTCGTTTGTTTTAATATATGGAGCTTCTTTGCTCTATATCGAACACAGAATTTCCAGTAATCACTGCACTTATGGTATGTGTTGAACTCAAGTTATATATGCGACACTAGGTTTCATGCCACATCGTACACAATATGAATAAATGATCCTATTACATAGTGTCTGACACGATGACCCCGGTAAAAAGGAAATTAGTACATGCTTTCATAGAATTCTGCGCCATTGACTTCTTCGCACATTCAACTCTTAAACCGTCCTAGCATGGGGATGGAGACGTACTTCCAAACTCAGTTCGTGCACCCATCGTTGGTCCCGCTGGATCAGGAAAACACCTAACTGTTACTGAATATGATTTTACGATGGCTGAAGTGGGATCGTTTGCACGTGACCAACCGTGGTATGATGTTTTAAAAAGATTCTGAAAGAAACTGCTAAGCAGAGATGGTAACACCACCACAATCGATTTATTTCCCAGCATCGGTGAAGCAACAATCATTAATGATTTCAATGCAAGCGAAAACATTCTTATAGTATACGACGATGTGATGCTTGACAATCAAGTCAATCCAGCACAAATATTTTCATGAGTCAGTCTCAAACACACGTTATGTATGTGACTCAACGATAAACACATGCGCCGAATGTGACTCGTGACAATTGTAACATGTTGATAATATTTTATGGCATCGACAGTCGTGACATTTGGGCTATTTAGTAAAGAAAATTTTTCAACAGCATTGAATTGGTTAAGAAGAGAAAGATCTCGACTGTTATTCAACAAGGATGCACTTTTTCGAATAATATTTATCGGGCAAAAGCGATCGTTAGATGGAAAAGGTACCGGCGTACGCGGTGTGCTTTTAGATAATACGGGTGGTAAACACACTTAACGCACAATCGCTGGAAATTTAAAATATCCTCAGGCAAAGGTTTTCTGTGATTGCACGACAGTTGTACCAGTGAAAAGGGGTAATTGACTGGAACTGCTTGAGTGTATTCCACCTGGAAACAATGAGTTTTTATAGAGTCTGCCAATCGTGTAATTGTACTATGCGATTGTATTATTAATATAACTATGATATACATTCAATCTTATCGACTTGAAAACGTATTCGAGGAAGAGAAACAGCTGTGAGATGAAATCACACATAGATCCGTACTGATAGTGAAATACAAATGCTCGTAGATGGTCTTAGATGCAATTGTGATCTTGCCTCAGCAGCAACGGTTGATCTTGGCGTGGCTAGAATCACAGGAACGACGACCATAATAGGTGCGCCAATCTGAATTATTTTCGGGGTTATATCGATAGTAACCGCTGCCCCTGGTGGTGCTATCAAATTAATTCGATACGATTACATTCAGGAATATATGTCTATTCACAGCTGCTAGCAGTGACACAACAGTCTCAACACGATCAATAAACTGTATTCGGTGTACATCAAGGATAAAATAAGTAGCATGGCTTAATTCGCGACAGTTGTGACGGAAATGGAAAGTCACCGTCAACTCCGAGCACAAATAAGAAACAGTGCTGTTGAGGATTTACACACAATATAAGTCGAGAAATATTGGCCTCAGCTGTAGTAGCACAGAAAATAGCCTGGGCAACCTTCTATCCATTCAGCACTTATGGTTGCTTAATAGCCGTAATCAACCTAATGTGTATACATTTTGACTATTTTTGTGGAATAACCATCCTCGGATTGCGCATTTCTGTATTTTATTTGCTTGCCATGTCATGGAGTATACCGGATGTGGTGAACAGGCAGGACCCAAAGAAGGAAATAGCTAGAAGCCCTATAACAACACTACTGAAGTATTAGCATACATTTTAAAACAATGTATTACTAGATTCTAGCTCTCTAAACGACCGTTTCTCCAAAACCTTCATGCCATTAAGAAAGCATACTAAACAAATCAGAAAAATAAGAGCAACTTGAAACAGGTAGACATTTGACCGGTGTATCATTAAGTGTTTCTGCTCACAATATGTATAAGGAAGCCTAGTCGCCTACAAAACAAAGACCGACGTACACTTGTCAAGGTGTGTTGCTTTCACAAAATTGTTTATGACGCATTCCCTTGTATCTTTCTGATCTATTTCTCTCCTTGGCTGGTGAGTCTGATATATGCAAACCTAGAAATATTACGAACTTGAGGCAAATAAGTCCTCGTTGAAAAATAAATCTAAGCTCTTGCAGTTGGTGTAATATTTACAAAACTATAACAGATGGAAAAAAAGTACGCATCCATTAAAAGTAAATCTTATGTTCAAAGCACACACGTGACATCCAGTTATTAAGATGAGAATAGTAAACTGAATATCCTCTATGCCACAATTGGGAATAAATATAGAATTCTACAGTGTGGCTTTGACATTAGATATGTATGAGATAATATTATATGTGCCTAATACATACATACATACATACATACATACATACATACATACACACACACACTGGAAATAACAATTGTTAAGCAAATGTATGAAACTGATTCAGATTTTTCATCGACTGTCACTACAATTAACCATATATATTCTGTTATCGGATTCGTTTGTGAATGATATTCGCATTCATATCATATGACATAAACTTACATAAAAACAAGCATGGGTCTTATTGGACTCTTCAGAAATTCTATATTTTTTTTCCTATTAAAATTCAGTAAAACCCTTCCAGCTTTTTATAACTGAATCACAGTAACACACATTGCTTATACCTGACACCTGTGAACTTGCACGGCTCTTTCTCTCCTTGTCTCCCCCTTCGCTCACCCATTACTAACGTTATGGTCTTTTCCCATAATATTTTATTCTAATACTATTTCGTGCTTTCTCTCTATAATGTGTATCGTTTGTAGACAACATATTTTCTACGTTGTAAGAATGTGCAGCCTCATCCAATTGTAAAAGTTACGAAAAAAATGTTAAAACTAAAATGAGAAATTGTCTTGTCCATTTAAGCTAGTGAAGTTGTATTGATGACTTGTAATAGCTATTCATAGTTTTCCATTAAACGTTGCAATGAGCTAATTTTAATAGTTCCAAGCTGAGAGTACAAGGAACTATAATACATACATTCGTATAGCCGTTTTAGCTTACTTAGTATAGTTTGTGACTAGTAATAAAGGGTCGCGATTCCATCACAATCAAGGTGTATAAACAAATTTCGCTCCGTTTCCATCGTTGTCATGGAATCATAACCAATACTGTAATGAAAGTACCGCATAAATCAGACAACTCATCCCACCAACAAAAGAGATTTCGATCAAAATAGACCAATTCGTCTTAATACAACTATTTATAATCACTAAAATGTAAATACTAAGTCCGTAAGCACACTCTTATTTTTCCATAAATTCCAACAATATATTGAGGGGATTTAATTTTCAACGCGTTGCCTTTTCTTTTGCTTTTATAGGTTTTTCATAAACTAAACTTTCGTTGTATCAGCGTACCTTCGTTTTCCTCTCTAAATTTGCACTATTCAGTTATAACAGATGTTCGCAATATTGCATGTGACAGCAGAATGTTCCCTCACGATATTCCTAAACTTTGCAATTGTGACAGGAATTGATTAAATAGAGGTACATATATGCTCTTGATTTTGATTCGACAAAACCAATACTTAGCCTTGGCAGCTAATAGATAACATTGTTGTCCTGAAATATAATTAGTTTTGTGGCTCACGTTTAAATTATCTGAAAAAGTGGCCCAGTCTCAATAGGTGAAACGTTGGAATTTCTTCCATGTTAAGTCATCTAAAGATTAAAATAAAACTAGTATACTACAAAGTTTCGATGGACAGAGAATGCAAGTATATAAACAAAAATGATATAAGTAAGCACAACAAATCAATTTGATACAAATTTACATGATAATATTTGTATGTTGTTCGATTGGTATCATGTAATTTGTTTTACATGGCAACTGACACTTTATACTGGGCAGAAGAAAATAATCTGCATACAATAATTGTATAGCTCCTTAATGTTTACTGTAATATGCTTACATTTGGATATTATATGTAATAATACTTGGTGTCAAAAGCGTAATAACCGTAATACGCTTAAAGTCTGATACTACCACCATGTCGGCTTATTCTGCGCGTCGGGTAATTCTGTGCAACTATGCAACATTCCGGTAAACATTGGATCATATGTTGTTTTGGTCGAATATCCAGTTTTTATCAAGAAGGAACGATCGTCCATTTATTAAAGAAGTGATATTCATAAAGTTTGCAAAACATATCCCACATGTCTACTCTAAATGCACATGAAAATGTGATTTCTAAATGTCAACATGAAGGTCCAATCCATGACCTTCTTGATCTTGTAACCCAGTATTTACTTTTAAAATCGTACAAATAAATACAATATGTACATATTAAAACAATACTGCATTTTAATCCAAGTTTCGAATTTTGCAATAAGCTGTCCCACCCATACAAAATCGTCTGCTATAAAAAAAATCTCAACTTGCCTCTAGAAGGGGAATCCCACGAAACTACCCGGCGTATAGTCTATTTCTAAATTCTGTAGTAATTTCTCCCATACATGAGACGTTGTAAATACATTACATCATATTCATTGTTGGTTCTCTTCAATATAATAGCTGATTTATTTTATAATATGTTGACCTTTACTAATTATGTTACAAGATCAGTTTAGTTTGCTTAATATCTCTTGCCATTTATTGGCATTGTTACGTTGAATTTTGTAAAACCAGCTATAAACCTGACCTAATTACTCGACCGAAACGCTGACAGAAACAGTCCAAAGCAATGTATTTCATTTCTGTAGCCCGATTAATAGGCCGACATATTTTGAGTCATGAAAACACAGGGCTGGTATATGTTGTGTCCAAAATTAATAATATTTTGAACAGAATATTCTGTTGACAATTGCTTCTTTTCAAAAGGTAAGCATTGCGCAATATTTTATTTTCGTCCACCAGACTAATTCAGTATGCGTTTTGCCTCAGTATTGGTGAAAGGAAACCTTAGGTGCGCAGAAATGCCAGACAGCATTGTATATGTAACATTATTTAGTGTCAAAAAAGCATCACAACTGTGAAGTGCTTAATTTCGGAAATTCTATGGAATAGTGCTCAGTGCATAAAAATCATAACTGTAATTCACTTAAATTTGGATGTTATATGTAATATTAGTCAGTGAGAAAAAGGACAATAACTAATATTCTTAAGTTAGAATATTCTGTGTAATATTATGCAGTGTCAAAAACAACTCTACTACATATTGCGATGGGCAGAAAATAAACGTGAAAAAACAAAAATGATATAAGTAAGCACAAACTGTCAATTTGATAAGAATTTAAATGATAATATTTCATGTTACTCAGTTGGGATCATGCAATTTATTTTACATAGCAAATGGCACTTTATACTAGGCAGAATACAATAATCTGCATACAATAATTTTAGAGCTCCTTAATGTTTAATGTAGGATGCTTAAATTTGGATATTATATGTACTAATAATCAGTGTCAAAACCGTTATCATTTTAGTGTGCTTAAATTCCGATACTCTTATGTTATATTATTTAGTCTGAAGAACCATCGTAACCGCAACGTTCTTAATTCGGATATTCTATGCAACATTCCTCGGTGTCACAAGCATAATAACTGTAATTCACTTAAATTCGGATATTATATGCAATATTGCTCAGTGTCAAGAGTACTAGAACAATAATGTGCTTAAATTCTGATATTCTGTTTTGTAGTACTCAGTGACCAAATCATCATAACTGTAATGAAACGCATAATACTTGTAACAGTCTTAAATTAGAATATTCTTTGTAGATTTTGTTTGTCTCTTGCTCTTTTTCTCCACCAATTGCTCCTTCATTATTTTATTTTTCTTCGTTTGATAAATGAGACATACGATATATGATCATGGGCTATATATTCAGATTATTATTAATTGAGGTAAATATGTTTACCTCTATCTGAATGCAGGATATTAGTTTTTCACTTGGGATTTCCTAAACTGGTTTTCATCTTTAAATGTTTTGAGAGGAGTTTGACCCACCTCCTGACTCTGTTATTGTGCCTTACCTGGTTGATATCAATGTTGTTTACTCGACAAATAACCCATTTCTACCGAAAGATCCAAAACAGTATCAGTTCTAATGATGTGTTCACTTTTTTAATTTCGGATGATTTATTTATTTAAAGTATTCACTGAAGTTACAAAGTGCTCATCGATAATTATTGGACTAAATCTTTTTTAGGGAATTAAGGTGAATTAAAATAAAGACAGTTTTGGATTATATTATTGTGATAAATTGAAAGACTTAATATATCGCCACCTTTCTAGCCATTGACACATTAGAACATTCGAAACTACAGGAACATCAAAATATTCAATATTGGAACTTATTTGGAACACCAACGTAATTCAATTTGAACCTCATACATCTGAACTTGTGATATTACTGTTAGGACTATTTGTTATTTAATTCTCAATATTGTATGCTATTTTCTAATTTTGATTTTTTTTTTTCTTCTCGGGGAAAAAAAAATATTTATTGAGTTTGTACAAAATATGTTGGTTTTCGGTCTGTTCTGTTAATTAATTTTAAAACAAATTTGCGTAGCAATTATAAATAGTGCAAAAGTTCCCAATCCGTTGTAATTAGTATTTTCTGAAACTATATTGGGGATAAATCCAAACTCTCGCGGAGCATGGAATCCTCTTTCTGAAGACTGTCTAAAACATTAAAGAACCAGCATTGCTATTAAGAATTGCATAGTGTGTATTGTTCAATGATTTTTGATAATGGAATTTAATAGAAATTGGTTTTGATTATATTGCAAACGCAGTGAGGAGCTGTTGGTGTGTTTATAAACAGGTAATCCTTACTTCCCAAAACATTAAAATTGTCGTGCGGATCAACTCGACAGAGCCATTTACTTTCTTCACAATTATAAATTAGTGCAAAACCTGAATGTGTTATCTGATCATGACGCTCTAACGTTGACTTTGTACATTGTATGCAACTTAACACTGCCTTATCTTGCATTATATACATCTATAAGTTTAAACATGACTTATCTTGTTTCGCAGGAAACTCAAGAACTTTAGATTGGAAACTTATTATCTGTGATATTCCGAAGAATGTGTCTCAGAGCGTTCATAACATTTTAAATGGACCAACTTATCCAGACTTTTGTATGAATCAATCTGTACGCATATATGTTTACTACACTCACATTACTGAGTCGAGTTGTGTCCCCCAACCACCACCAAATAAGCTTGTTTTTCTCTATGTTGATATGATTTATGTGGCGTTTACTAATGGCATATACATGTTGTATATTCACAAATGGATGATTATGATAATGTCGTTATACTGAAAATGAATCAAGATTCTCTTGATCAAATTCATTTAATTATACGTCATTTAGGTAGCTGATTTCGACATTGAGAATAGTCTCCCACAATAAGGTTTTAATAGCCCGAAACACATAAAGTCGAGAAAATATGAAATGACTGAATTAAAACTTAGGAAACTGCTTAAAAACAGAAAGTATGTGGTATTTTGTTGGGGTCTATGCAATATGGATGATCCGGCAGTGCACACATTATATAAAAAAAAAAACAGAAATAAAGAAATGAAAAGCAAACGAGTACACTCTCGTTGAAGGCTTTTTGTGGTACATGCATTGACTTACACGTGGTATTATTGATCTGAAAAAAACACCCTCCCATCGACACCAAAACTCTGCGTATTAAGCATCTCGCTGGATTTCGCTTAGCAGTGTCACCATTTTTCACAATACTAAATGAACAGATGCCAACATATTTCTCAATATCCCATAATGTAGGTTTGTTAAAATTGTAGATATAACTCAACATTTACATTTACAGTAATACTGCCTAGATGTTACACAACAAACTTCACTTTTGTTTTAATGAAAGCAGAACCTATGCAATAATCAGGTACATTTACTTACGTAACGCCATGTGGAATATTCATCGTCAATATAAATACTTACCACAACACAAAAGGAAAGTAATAACACAATTAGTGTTGTATCTGTATTCAGATACTACTATAAAAGCAAGTTTCCTATGTCCTAAACAATCTCATACTCTTGCATTACACGGACCGAAATCCCAATACATGAAGACTACGTTTGAAGGCAATATTAATAACAAAGTAATAACAGTTTCTATTGATCAACTTCGTGCGTCTTACTTGTTTTCAGGATTAAAACATTCGTTGAGAATTTACTTGAGAAGTCTTATTCGTTACCTACATAAACACTGTTGTTGTAATCATTTGAAAGTATGCAAAAATGCTAGCTTAGGTGCTTACTGGGATATAATAATGCATTTCCTTTTTGATATGAATTATTCTGAGAAACTGGATTATATTCTAGTATGAACAAAATTCTCCCTTAGGTGTTTATAAGGATAGAATAATTCATTTTATATTTACTAGGAATTAATTTGTAAGAACGGATTATATTGTAATATGAACAAAGTGCTCGCCTAGGTCTTTACAAGGATGCAACATTGCATTTTCTATTTAATAGCAATTATTTGAGAGAATGGATTATATTATATTATGGATAAAGTGGTCGCTAATGTGTTCACTTTAATATAATAATTAATTTTACATTTAAAACGAACTATTTCAAGAAAAGAGATTATGAAAAGCGTTAGTCTATTTGTCATGTAAAGATCATTAAAGAAAAGCAGTACAAACCAAACTATCATCTTATCAGGGTTCGTATGCCCTAACTGTTTATGCTTGGATCACTCTTACGTGTATATAATATAAACGATATTTTCATTGAAAGTAAGTTCGGTATAAAAGTGGATGCTAATGGGGCGTCATTAGTAATGACCATGAAGGAAAACAAGCTAACTGCTGCTGTTCTAGCCGAGGACTTTCATACGCTTAATGCCTGCAACGGCAAGTGATCTTATATATAAAACACCGACACTGATATTTGTAATTCTTATATGTCCCGTACCGGCTGTCAAACATAAGGTCGCGAGTTCGAAACTCGTAGAAATCTAGTATGTTTAAGGTTTTTAATTTTGTGTTGAAACTTTTTTTAATCTCCAATTTCCCAATTAATGATCTCTGCTTCACTTTTATGACAATTACTTATTTAAACTGTCAAATCTCGCTCCACACCAACCGTCAAATGACACGGAATGTAAAACGGGTAACTTACGATTCACCTAATATTAACTCTTTATTAAAGGAAGTCGACATTACAGTAACTCAATGAGTTTGTTTAGGTCGGGGGAGCTTAGTTTCCTGACACTATCCACCCCGTGTTTAAATCTTTTTCACGTTCGAACAGTAGACTGTCAGTGAAAGTTGCAGACGGCTAAGGGGCACGGAGTTCGAGGAATAAAACTCTTATACAGAAAGGCCGTCTGCCTTATTCTTGTGTCGAGAGCTGGTAACAATCGAAAGTTGGATGTAGGGGTAAAATGTAAATATAAATGTAAATGGTATATTTCAGGTGTCCTATTTACATCAACTACTAAATAGTTTAGCGTGCTGCTCCAAAACAATGTAAGAGTTGATAAATGATTGGATACGTTTTGCAATGAAAGTATTTAAAACTCTGATAGACCATACACTACTGCAAACAAAAGCTTTCGATTTAGTTGTTAAGTCTTATATATATATATATATGTGTGTGTGTGTGTGTGTGTGAATATTTGAATTTCAGTGCTGTAATAGTAGATTTGGCCTTGTCATTTGCACAAAACACAACAAGGAATGAGGCATATAAGAAAAATACGTAAACTGGAAGAGGCCATGGACAGGACAGATGAGAGGGTATCAGAAAGCAATAGGCTCCAAACTTTCATCACTGCTGCATATGGTGGAACGAGCGACCAATGTCGATATTTGAGTTGTTATTGATTCATGGTAAACAGTATATGACAAGGCATCTACGTTTCTCCCCATAAAGTGGCTTTGTGCGTATGTTAATCCCTCTTCAGAACAATTAAACGTACAAAACGTATTCACTAGGAAATACGTCAGAAACGCAGAAAATGGACCTCGTCTGATGGTCACAAGGCTGGGATTATCTGCCAATCACTAATTGTAAGAAAAGGAAGCAATTTGTTGCAGAAGAAGTACTTACAAGTAAATACATATGTGACATAGAACACTTTAGAGAGCTTGAAAAAAAACAAAAACAAACAGCAGAGTCTGATACTTCGAAGTTCATTGATTTTTTGGGAAGGCAATATTTAAACAGGATTGCATTTCTGAAAGTGTTGCAACCAAACTAGAGGGACTGCGCAACCTCAACTCTCTTTGAGAGTTATGGGTAAAATCATTTCTCCAGTTGGTCACTACCTGACGATACTTATTCGTATGATGATAATCGTAGCATAGATTTCAAGACAAAGCAAAGAGACATAAATCCAATTTGATAAATTGGTAATCAGATACTAAAGAAGAAATTCGATCAGAAATTAGATCTTTCGATAAAGGGAAGACTTGAAATTATATTCACAAAAGTGTACGAGACGGGTATATCCCCGAACCGCTATAAACAATGCAAAGTTATACCTCACTCGTTGGGGGAAAGAAGAAATGAGACATTAATAACAATTAAAACTATTATTTAAGTGTTTCGAAATGTCACATAACAATATATGCAACAGTCTACTTATTTCTTTTCTGAACAGATCTCTTTCCAGCATCCACTATAACATTGTTTTATAAATCACAACGGTAGTACAACTACAGCTTTCTGTAACAAGGAAGCGATATGATTTTGTATGGATAGTGATACTAATGTAGTTAATTCTACCATACGCAATGCAGTTTGGCATTGTAGTTTACTGTACAAGGTGTACATACCTGGAATACGATGAATAACATGGCGCATCATGAAAGACTTGCGATATATGATTTTATTTGGTGGAAAACAGTCTAATCATATTAAACATGTCGTACCACACTTTGTATGATCTTGCTCGTAATAACAGATTATGTAATCACTTAATTGAATTATTCATCGTGTGGTCTAGAACGCTTCTGATCTCCACGTGTCTAGCGTCTTTAAGATGACGAAACAACTGTAATGGTTGTTTCACATCATTCAATACAACATTAACTTGTTAAAAGGTCTACGCAGTAAGGTGGATACATATATAACGCCGCGAAGACTCCACTTTGAATTCATTAACAAAAGAACGGCTACATTTTTTTTCCGCTTTTCTGTTTGACAAATCTCAAAACCACCAATTTAAAAATAAGAAATATCCTGCAGTAGTTACGTTTTTCATTAGTTATGTTTTTCAAAGTCAAGAATGAACTATCTGGAGATAAAATATGGAATTACAGGATAATGGAACTCACTTCAGAAATGCTCATTCGGATTTAACGCCAAGTAACATATGGGTTTCTTGGACATATTGCCACTGAGCGGATGGCATCTGTCTGAAACAGTCAAACTATCTGCGCTGCGCGTATCTAATTTTATCATGTGCAAATATATGGAAAAGAGGTTGACGACAGAGCGAACCTCCTTATTTTAGGCTGCGAGAAGCTACTTGCAGAAGGCAATAATTTCTTTGAGAGACGGAATATGATGTATTGATAGAGATACTTCCTGTAAGCAGGGATAACTGTTGTCTATCAATGACGATGTATATAATGGACTACTGATGGTGACGGTAGGTAGTATAGCTTCCTTATGCAATAAAATGCATGCCCTACTTACATCCAACATCTCGTTCCATAACAATGACATAATCAGTAAATTATCTTTCTATGAACCCACAGCTGCAAAGACCAAGTATAAAACTTTGCAAATATTTTTTAATTACAACCTACTGATATTGAATGACCTTTGTTCCATACATAGTAATAACTGCTACATACTGTCACTTCTCTCATTTTCTTATTCAAACGGTGCCTGTTCCTGGTAATACTTACTTTGGTCAAAATCTTTTTTTGCTTTATTAATGTTCTCACAGTTCAATTTTTCTAGTGTCCCTTTAATCTTACAAGTTCATTTGCCCCACGATTAACCTTCGTGTTGCAAAATATATATTATTTAAGAACAGTGATCGTATCAGAAACTAACTTTCACTGAGAAGTAGCTACATTTATCAACAAACAAGAATGACATATACTGCTACAACCTGTAAACATTTTGCCATGAAGCAAGAAATACACTGCTATCATCTGTATATATTTTCCTCTTTGATTATTCCAAATGTGCTTAAGATGATTAAGTATAAAGAGCAGGAATATTATCACACATATTACAAGCTTACAAAGTACATATTCATCGCTTATCATCAGGTGTCACATGCGCATATATTATGTATGGTACTATGACTAGTTCCATGTAAATGTCTGTAGAATTCTCCGCGAAGCTAAATGTAAACCCAGCCTACATATCTGCAGACAAATTTTGTATGGTGATACATAATTGTGTATTCCAATTTATAAACATATTCGTTGGCGCAAAATTTAGCATTCCTCTTGTAGTTTGTGACCTTGCTTCAAAATGTACGCATTAACCTGGATCTCATCAACTTGTATGAAATAATTTCCTTCACTTTGTTTCACGATGTGTGGTTGCAGATTGTTTATGTGCTATACGTGTTATACTTTTTATTGGATTGCTGTAAAACTATGCATGTACAATGGTGATAATCAGAAGATGTGACTGATTATTGTATTCACTATGCATTTACAATGGTGATCATCAGACGATATGAATAATTATTGTATTCACTATGTACAGAGGTGACCATCAGAGGATATAACTAATTACTGTATTCACTAGGTATATACAGTGGTGATCATCAGAAGATGGGACTAATTATTGTATTCACTAGGTATGTACAATGGTGATCATCAGAAATGGGACTAATTATTATATTCACTAGGTATGTACAGTGGTGCTCATCAGAAGATGGGACTAATTATTGTATTCACTAGGTATGTACAATGGTGATCATCAGATGCTGTGACTAATTATTGTATTCACTATGTAATACAATGGTGAGCATCAGACATTGTGACTAATTATTGTATTCACCATGTATGGGCAATGGTAGTCATCAGAAGATGTGACTACTCGTTGTATTCACACAATTTTCACAACAGTTGTCCTCAAGTTTGGACGCTGACATGTCCATCATGAGGTAGGGGTGGAGTGCAGTAAGGGTAAGTTAATATGACCACTCTAGTCACCATTTCTTTCATTTATTTCAGAACTATAATTTATTTTAAAGGTCAACAACAGACAAAAAAAATTTACAAACAAAAAATAAATTTATTTGAACACCATTAATCATTATTTTCATGTATTGTAAATATCCTATGTCAGAAGAACCAGAAAAATCCTAGGTTCACTTTTCGCAACCCACTTTTTCTCTTTTGTATAAAGGAACATAATCTGTAGTAGTATATTCCGCACAGATTAAAAGATTAATCATATTACTTTGCTTTTAATAGTATTTAAATTATCCATATTTTCCCAAGAAATGGCATTAGGGGATATTTTTGTTATCATTTGATTTTCTGTTGATTTATTTTCATACAATTCTCTAACAGTAGAAAAACATACCAATTAAGAGAAGGGCATTGCATTATATTGATACAGTTTAAAATGCATCTATCAAGATTTGATTTTTGGAATTAACAAAAAAACAGTTATTTCTATGATTCTTGGACAGACCAGGTTGTATTAATTCTATCTGATGCTTCTGTTTTGCCTTTCTTTTTGTGGTGTTTCTTTGTTCGACAGACTCTCTAGAAGCAAAATTCCAATTCTCCCCCCCCCCCATTTTATACAAGCCTTAGTGTGCAGACTATCATTATTGTCAAATCATGCATGATATATCTCATATTTGGAATAAACCAGTAGCATTACAATACCTCCTTCTCTGTTCCATACCTGCCCCAGGGTGAGGAAACGACATCAATAATTTGAATGGGGACACATTTAGTTTGAAGATTTTGACCAGTAAATGAAATGAAAGTTTTAAGTTATAAAAAAAAACAACCCTTGCCGTGTTGCTACTCTACATATATACTGTGTCAGAGCTCTGTTCAGTAAACTCTTCTGCTTCAGTGCACAGTCACACAAAAATTATAATAACTTAAAACAAATGAATGAACTTGAATACAAGATTTCAAAGCATCCATCATGCAGAAGACCCTCACTATAAGGTGCCCCAATAATACATAGCTGATTATATAATACACCTCATTATAAATAACCATATTAGTACATTGATACGTATTATATACACTGTAGTACAGTTTACTGTTGAGTAATGCATTGACCCTTACATAGTATCACCTCACAGTAAATCATTTAAATAGTACAATATCCCTTATGCTATGCAGCTTCATTATACAACACCTCATTATTATACTGTTCTCTATATGGTACCACCTCTCTTTTAAGCGCCTCAGTATTAAACTGTCCTTTATAGAGTATACACCACTACAAAATACATCATTATTACATTGTTTCTTGCATATTACCAGTTCTCTTTAAAGCACCTCAGCATGATTACACTATTCATGATAATAGCATTAACACCATGGAAGTCATTTTCAAAACCTAAAAAGAATCCTAAAATTTCATTTTGACCTTATAAGCCTCAAAAACGTTTAAAAAACTGAGGAACACCAAAATTTAAGAAAGGAATACAAATTTGAATAAAAATGATGAATGGCTCTACCCCAACCCACAAAAAATCATTTTTCTTTTCACACAGTTTATTGTTAGGCTAATTAGAGGTGGAGAAAGCAAATGAATTATGCAAATTAAAGTTATCTGGTCCTTTTATCACATCATTCATTTGATACTTTATCAAGTTTTTTATTAACTGTTATGCTTACCATGTAATCTTGTAACTGCTTCAGGTGTCTTGACCCCACACATTTAAGACCTTGCAAAAACCTTTAAAAAACCTCAAGTGTTTTAATTTAATTTCACTTCTAACCTGTGAGAAGTAACCTGTAACTTCTGTCTTGTGTCCATTAGACTCCCAATACTGCCCAACCCTACAGGAAAACCAGATATTGTAATCCATAAACCCAGTCCATAGTATTTAGCCCTGGCCTTGATAATGATACAAAAAACCACCAGGTCTTCACTTTAGATTCTTAAAATATTGGGATTAAAAATGAAGAACTATCCCAATGCCTGTAGTCCCACCACAAAGTACATATTCAAGTTTTAAACCATTGTGTATGTCTAAAGACTCCTCCCTACACACCATTATATCCCAAAGTTTAGAGTCTTTATCCCCAATTGAGGGTAGCCGCAGAAATTTTTCTCTGTGAGTGTGGGGGCAAACATGTACTAGTCAGGTATTAGGTTTTACGCATGTAGGCCAACATGTGTTTACCAGTGAAATCCCGGGGGAAGGCAATGGCCTCCCAATTTGCCCCTTTGAGTGGGCGCCCATGTCTCCAGTGGTGTAGGAGATACATCGCATACTGTTATTATTGGAGGCATATTCAAACTAATGGAAAGAAGATATAGTATCCATTTAAAACAAAAATGGTACAAATGTAATTTATAACTGTTAATGATAAGTATGAAACTGTTTAAAATCGTATCAGTACTTAGAAAACAAAATCTTTAATTGGTTGGCAAGATACAACATCCATGAAACTGCTTGTTCAAGACATGAGAAATACTAAATAAATAATTGCTACACACTTTTACTACAGTTGCAAGACTTTTATTTTAATTCGCAATGCCCATTGTTCATCTGGGTCAGTTATAAACAACTAAAACTCTGGTTGAATCATTATTTTCTATCTACACTATAAATGTGATATTCCAATTGTATTTAAATGGTTTGTAATATATAAATTGCTATTCACTTCAGTTGTAACGACTAGAATCTATGCTTTGGTGTACATGCAAGTAGTGAACAGAAAAAGAAAACCACAAAACATTATTGCACATTGCATGCAGATATTACTATTATTATTATTATTATTATTATTATTATTATTATTATTATTATTATTATTATCATCATCATCATCTCAGGTTTGAAAGTTAGTCAAATGAAGCTTTTTAATGTTTTTATGTGAAGTTATCAATAGGTGATTTCATGGCATTTGCAATAGCTGAGTTCCTCAGTGTAATAGGTGTCAATATGTGATTACATGGCATTTGTAATAGATGAGTTCCTCAGTGTACTAGGTATCAATAGGTCATTCCATGGCATTAATTATAATAGCTGAGTTCCTCAGTGTACTAGCTGTTTCCATGGCATTAATTATAATAGCTGAGTTCCTCAGTGTACTAGGTGTCAATAGGTGATTCCGTGACATTTGTAATAGCTGAGTTCCTCAGTGTACTAGGTGTCAGGAGGTCATTCCATGGCATTAATTATAATAGCTGAGTTCCTCAGTGTACTAGGTGTCAATAGGTCATTCCATGGCATTTGTAATAGCTGAGTTACTCAGTGTGCTAGGTGTTCAAAGTCTACTTATGTTTGGAAGAAACAAAAATGATGAAGAAAGGGGCAGAGCTGAAAACAAGAAGACCTATAATACTAATATTAATTACCCTACTTCGGTCACGTTAAGACTACAATATCATTGTTAGCATAAATCCGAACAAATACCCACCCCAGCCACTACCACGTTATATCACATTTAATATCCTCACCTAGAATACAAATCTGGGGTGCTCTGATAAGGTACAAGAGAGGCAAAAAAGCAGAGAAAAAAAAAAAAAAACATGGCAAGGCATTTGGACAAACTGTGATAACACACTGTATAAATAATTATCAGATATTACTAATTGCCCTGAATTTTGTTAAACTATAAATGCAAATATTATATAGACTCTTTTTTTAAAAGTCTAAGCCTGTTAGAAAATGGATGCTAAACATTCAGTTGAATGGTCATTCTTAACTTGAATAAGGATGGCTCCCTTAATAAGGCTTAGGGGCTTTTGGGGAGGGATCTCATCCAATTTACATCTAATAACAATGGGGATGGAAACCTTCAGGCTTAGCCTACATCTCTCATCACACTGGCATGCCAGTTTGTTTACTGTCATCAAGTCTTGAAATAAAAATATGAATGACAAAAGACCGAGTGATAAGTTGTCCATTGCTGGAAAAGTTCATGAACTTGAAAATTGGTAGTAACAACAAACAAACTGGTGAAATTAGGAGAGCAGTAAAGGGTTATTGATAATGTCATGTGCAAAATAACTACCTACAAACAAAAATATCATTATATTATATAGGATGCCAGGTGGCTTAGTGATTTGAAGCATTCATCTTTACAGATATCTGGCATCACACCTCTGTCAACATGGGTTCAAGTCTTAGGTTCAGCCAATGTGGGTATGTGAGAAAGCTGGTCAGTACATTGCCCTAGGCCTCTGGTTCTCCCCGGGTTCTTCCTTCACCTTATATTCTGACCACCATGTATAGAATATTATTTGCTGAAAAATGATGTTAACCCCACACCAGCATTCATATATATATATATATATATATATATATATATATACATATACATATACATATATATGCATTGGTTATGATATTATGTTGGTTATTATTATATAACTTATCAAATGCTTTCTTATTATATGCTTACATTTGGATATTATATGTAATATGCTTACATTTTGGATATTATACGTAATAATATTTGATGTCAAAAGCGTCATAGCCGTAATATGCTTACATTTGGATATTATATGTAATATGCTTTCATTTGGATGTTATATGTAATAACACTTGATGTCAAAAGCGTCATAGCCGTAATATACTAACATTTGGATATTATATGTAAAAATACTTGATGTCAAAAGGGTCATAACCGTAATATGCTTACATTTGGATATTATATGTAATATTGCTTGGTGTCAAGAGCGTCATAACAGTAATACGCTTAAAGTCTGATACTACCAACATGTCGGCTTATTCTGTGTCTCGGGTAGTTCTGCGCAACTATGCAACATTTTTGTAAATATTGGATCATATATTGTTTTTGGTCGAATATCAAATTTGTATCAAGAAGGAACGATCGTCCATTTATTAAGGAAGTGATATTCATAAAGTTTGCAAAACATATCCCACATGTCTACTCTAAATGCACATGAAAATGCGATTTCTAAATGTCAACATGAAAGTCCACTCCATGATCTTTTGAATTTGTAACCAAGAAAATCCTATTTACTATGTATCTTTTAGAATCATACAAATAAATACAGTATGTACATCTTAAAACTATACTGCATTTTAATCCAAGTTTCGAATTTTGCAATAAGCTGTCCCACACGTACAAAATTGTCTGCTATCAAAAATGTCAACTTCCCTCTAGAAGGGGATTCCCACGAAATTAGTCGGCGTATAGTTCATTTCTAAATTATGTAGTAAGTTTCTCCCATACACGAGACGTTGTAAATACATTACATCATATTCATTGTTGGTTCTCTTCAACATAATACCTGATTTATTTTATAATATGTTGACCTTTACTAATTATTTTACAAGATCAGTTTAGTTTGCTCAATATTTCTTGCCATTTATTAGCATTGTTACGTTGAATTTTGTAAAACCAGCTATAAACCTGACCTAAGTACTCGACCAAAATGCTGACAGAAGCAGTCCAAAGTAATGTATTTCATTTCCGTAGCCCAATTAATAGGCCGACATATCGTGAGTCAAGAAAACACAGGGCTGGTATATGTTGTGTCCAAAATTAATAATATTTTGAACAGAATATTCTGTTCACAATTGCCTCTTTTCAAAAGGTAAGCATTGCAATATTTTATTTTTGTCAATCAGTCGAATTCGGTATGCGTTTTGCCTCATAAATTGGTGAAAGGAAACCTTAGGTGGGCAGAAATGCCCGACAGCAGCCTATATGTAACATTATTTAGTGTCAAAAAGCATCATAACTGTGAAGTGCTTAATTTCGGATGTTCTATGGAATAGTAATCAGTGTCAAAAGCATCATAACTGTAATTCGCTTAAATGTGGATATTATATATAACATTAGCGAGAAAAAGGACAATAACTGATATTCTTAAGTTTGAATATTCTGTGTAATATTATGCAGTGTCAAAAACTACTCTACTACATTTTGCGATGGGCAGAAAATAAACGTGCAGAAACAAAAATGATATAAGTAAACACAAACTGTCAATTTGATTAGAATTTAAATGGTAATAGTTTCATTGTATTCAATTGGGATCCAACAATTTATTTTCCATCGCAAATGGCACTTTATACTAGGCAGAATACAATAATCTGCATACAATAATTTTAGACCTCCTTCATGTTCAATATAGTATGCTTAAATTTGGATATTATATCTAATAATAATTAGCGTCAAAAGCGTTATCATTTTAGCATGTTTAAATTCCGATGCTCTATGTAATATTATTTAGTCTGAAAAATCATCATAACCGTAACGTTCTTAATTCGGATATTCTATGCAATAATCCTCGGTGTCACAAGCATACTAACTGTAATTCACTTAAATTCGGATATTATATGCAATATTGCTCAGTGTCAAGAGTACTACAACAATCATGTGCTTAAATGCGGACATTCTGTGTAATATTACTCAGTGACAAAAAACATCACAACTGTAATGTGCTTAAATTATGATATTGTATGTTGTAGTATTCAATACTCAGTGACCAAATCATCATAACTGTAATGAAACGCATAATACTTGTAATAGTTATAAATTAGAACTTTCTTTGTAATATTACTCAGTCAAAAGCATCATAACCGTATTTGTTTTTAAAACCGGGCATTTTATGTAATATTGCTGAGTGTCAAGAGCACCATAACTGTAATAGTCTTAATGCGGATATTATATGTCATAACACTCAATGACAAAAGCATGTTAAACGATAAAGTATTTATATGGTGCTACATAACCGGTGCTTTTTGTTTGTCTCTTGCTCTTTTTCTCCACCAATTACTCTATCATTATTTTATTTTTATTTTTTTATTTTTTTTATTTTTGTAATAATTGCGACATACGATATTAGTGTTTTGTGTGGAACACGTATTATTGATTTAGGTTTTACTTCTCTCTATCTCTCTGTCTAGAAGTCTTCGCATTCTTTGCATAGTTGGAAGACATATATATATATATATATATATATATATAGATAGATAGATAGATAGATAGATAGATAGATAGATAGATATAGCCATCATCAATCTCAGTACATCTGTGCATATATATGTACACATGCAACCTAAAATCAACGCTGAATTTGTCTCTAAAGAATGTTGTTGATATGCGGACAACGGGATGATCGTATGCGTCTACTTCCGTTATAGAAGGGGCTGAGCAGGCATACATTTTCCGAACGCGGAATTTTTCAGGGCTTTAAATTCCGTAGTTAATTTGATTATTTCTTTCTTCTTCCAGCTGCTACTGTTTGATTTTAATGTGCTTAAATTCTGATATGTTATGTAATATTATTTAGTAAAAAATGTATCAAAACTGCAACGTGCTTACTTTCGGATATTATATGTAATACTATTCAGTGTCAAAAGCATCATAACTGTAATTCGTTTAACTTCGGATATTATATGCAATAGTAATCAATGTCAAGAGTTTCATAACCATAATATCCTTAAATTCAGATAGTTTGTGTAATAGTACTCAGTGAAAAAGGCATCATCACTGCAATGTGTTTAAAATCGGATATTTTGCGTAATCGTACTCGATATTTATGTTTTTGTGTGGTGCATATTGTACTATTTCTTTATTATATTCACACAGCAATTATTGATGCATTATTCTGTTTTTGTGGTTAGGTATGTTTGGTACATATACTATCTTTGACAAACATTTCTTTATTAAACTATCAGTTGTCATTTTGCAAACACGATTTGCTGATATAAATCTACTGCGTTCTATGACATAGTAATGGATGATGGAAGGAATTTGAGTGTGTATTTTCTAGTGTTTTGTAAGTTAGGTATATTTGAATGTTATTTAGGACAACTGCCTCGAGGTTTTTAAAAGCCAACAAAGTTTCTGAGATTAAATTCTATCATATATGGTGCAAGTTCTCTCTCTATTAGTCAAGTTTGTATTTCTCTCACTATTAATCAAGTTTGTATTTCTCTCACTCAACATCTTTACATACTAAGCATAGTCGGAAAACATGATATATACAGATATCATCAATCTTAGTACATCTGTGCATATGCATGTACATATGCAACCTAAAATTAACACTCAATTTGTCTCTAATGAATGATAATGCTATGTGGAAAACAGGATGATCCCATGAGTCGACTTTCTGTATTTAGCGTATTTTCGTTATAGAAGGGGCTATGCAGGCATAAATATTCCCAAGTGGAGCTCTTCAGGGATGAAAATTGCGTATTACATTGACCATTTCTTCCTACTTCTCCAATATCTCCAATATTATAATATCGGATATCTCCAATTCATGTTTCGTCGACTCCTACTCTTTTAGCCATTTCTTTCCGTGAAATGCGAGTTGTGTTCATTCAGTCCGGGTAAGCGCAGTGACATATTAACACATATGTGTATCAAAAGTGTGGTGATATCAAGGGATTCACCGGTGCACCTTTACGCTTGTATCACGATCTTTATCTTTGTTACTCTCTCTCTCTCTCTCTCTCTCTCTCTCTCTCTCTCTCTCTCTATATATATATATATATATATATATATATATATATCGCTAGCGCAAATTCACTCAAAGAGGTCACATCCTGCTATTTCAAATCTTGGATCATGTGTGTACATTAAAGCCCTACCGAAATTGCGTTCACAGGTAAATGGGATGCATAACAATAATCAATATGACTTTGTTTTGTATACTCATGATGTATATAAGTAAGGGCTAAACGTACAGAGCAAGTCTGCTTTATACTTTGTTCCAATATGTGTTGATTGACGAAATATTCCATGGACCACTCATTTAAAGATGCAAGGTACCACTTATTTAAAGACACAAGGAACAGAGTGATGTAATAAGAGAATGCATTCGAAATGCATAAAACGGTATGTCAATGAAAATGTCAATGTTTGAAAAACAACACAAATTAGAACCCGTGATTACCTTGACTAGTTTGGTTTAATGGAATGTCAAACAGTTACCATATAATTTCTGCCTATCAAACCTAATAGCTATACATGTATATTTCAAAAGCACTGACTAATGATTTTTATTCGGATATGGTTTTGTAATACTGGAGGAAGACTATGTCATCGAAAACTTAGTATACATGCCACCACTAGCCTCTTCGTGTCCGACAATATTAGTACAGAGTTTATCCACGTCATTTACGTTTGATAAGAAATGTATTTACCAAAACAACTTTCAGAACGCGCAGTAATTATTATTTAATTATGTAATTCATATTTAATTGTATTTCTTTTGGCCTTTTGAAATGATTATATGTTATGCATGCCTGTAATTTGTAATTGAACTTAGTCCAAAATGAAGCTGTAACTAAGCAGTGACATTTGTTTTGTGAAGAACACAATACATAGCTAATACGTATATATGATTATGGACTAAATATTCAGATTATTATTAATTGAGGTAAATATGTTTACCTCTATCTGAATGCAGGATATTAGTTTTTCACTTGGGATTTCCTAAACTGGTTTTCATCTTTAAATGTTTTGAGAGGAGACTGACCTACCTCCTGACTCTGTTAGTGTGCTTCACCTGTTGATAGCAATGTTGTTTACTCGAAAAATTACCCATTTCTACCGAAAGATCCAAAACAGTATCAGTTCTAATGATGTGTTCACTTTTTTAATTTCGGATGATTTATTTATTTAAAGTATTCACTGGAATTACAAAGTGCTCATCGATAATTATTGGACTAAATCATTAATTTGGAATTAAGGTGAATTGAAATACAGACAGTTTTGGATTATATTATTGTGATAAATCGAAAGACTTAATATATCGCCACCTTTCTAGCCACTGACACATTAGAACATTCGCAATTACAGGAACATCAACATATTCAATATTGGAACTTATTTGGAACAACAACGTAATTCAGTTTGAACCTCATACATCTGAACTTGCGATATAACTGTTAGGACTATTTGTTATTTAATTCTCAATATTGTAAGCTATTTTCAAATTTTCATTTTTTTTTTTTTTTTCTTCTCGGGAAAAACTATTGAGTTTGTACAAAATATGCTGGTTTTCGCTCTGTTCTGTTAATTTTAAAACAAATTTGCGTAGCAATTATAAATGCTGCAAAAGTTCCCAATCCGTTTTAATTAGCATTTTCTGAAGCTTAATGGGGATAAAACCAAACTCTCGCGGAACATGGAATCCATTTACTGGAGAATTTCTGAAACATTAAAGAACCAGCATTGCTATTAAGAATAGCATTCATTGCATTGTATCATAATTTATGATAATGGAATTTAATACAAATTAGCTTTGATTATATTGCAAATGCAATGTGGAGCTGTTGGTTTCTTTATAAACAGGTAATCCTTATTTCTCAATATATTAAAATAGCCGTGCGCAACAACTGGACATAGGCAACTACTTTCTTCCCAATTATGAATTAGTACAAAAACTTACTGTCTTATCTAATCATAATGCTCTAACGTTGACTTTGTATGCGACTTAACACTGTTTTGTCTTGTAATATATATAAATAAGTTTAAACATGACTTAACTTGTTTAGCAGGAAATACTGTCACTTTAGATTGGAAGCTTATTATTTCTAAGATTCCGAAGAATGTGTCTCAGAACGTTCATAACATTTTAAATCGACCATATTATCCAGACATTGGTATGAATTAATCTGTATGCATATGTGTTTATTAAACTCACATTACTGAGTTAAGTTGTCTCCCCCCCACCACCACCACCAAATAAGCTTGCTTTTCTCTATGTTGAAATGATTTCTGTGGCGTTTACTAATGGCATATACATGTTGTATATTCACAAATGGATGATTATGATAATGATATCGGAAACATAGGATCTCAGTCTAACTCAGAGTGAAACGTCTTCCTGGTATCAATGTAAGCTCACATTTCCAAGGAATTTTTAGAACTTAATAATGGTGTCTACGAGGTAAGAGGTTATACTGAAAATGAATCAAGATTCTTCTGATCACATTCATTTAATTATACGTCATTTAGGTGGCTGATTTCGACAGTGAGAATAATAATAATAATAAGGTTTATATAGCAGGACATACATAAAGACGAGAAAAATTAATAGACTGAATTAAAACTTAGGAAACTGCTTAAGAAAAAAATTATGTGGTATTATGTTGGGTTCTATGCAAGATGCATGATCCGGCAATTCGCACATTATATCAAACAGAACAGAAATAAAGAAATGAAAATCAAACGAGTAAACTCTCGTTGAAGGCTTCTCGTGGCCCTAGTGTACATGCATTGACTTACACATGGTATTATTTTCGTTGCCCGTACATGCATTGACTTACGCATGGTATTATCTAAAACAATACCCTCCCATCGACACCAAAACTCTGCGTATTAAGCATCTCGCTGGAATTTGTTTAGCAGTGTTATTTCTTAATATCCCAGGCTATAGGTTTGTTAAAATTTTAGATATAACTCATCATTTACATTCACAGCAATACTGGCTAGATGTTAAACAACAAACTTCACTTTTGTTTTAATGGAAGCAGAACCACTGCAACGATCAGGTACATTTACTTACGTAATGCCATGTGGAATGTTCATCGTGAATGTAAATACCACAACATGAAAGGAAAGTAATAATACAATTAGTGCAGTATCTGTATTTCGATACTATAATAAAAGCAAGTTTCCTATGTCCTAAAACAATCTTAAACTATTGCATTACGCGGACCGAAATCCCAATGCATGAAGTATCTGTTTCAAGGCAATATTAATAACAAAGTAATACAACCTTCAATATATCAACTTCGTGTGTCTTAGTAGTTTTCAGCGTGAAAGCGTTCATTGAGAGTTTACTTGGGAAGTCTTAGTAGTTTTCAGCATTAAAGCGTTCATTGAGAGTTTACTTGGGAAGTCATAGTTGTTATCCAGATAAACACTCATCTTAATCATTTGGAATTATTAACAAAATGCCCGCTTAGGTGCTTACTGGGATATTACAATACATTTCCGTTTAGATATGAATCATTTTGAGAAAATGGATTATATTCTATTATGAACAAAATTCTCCCTTAGGTTCTTGATTAATACGTTAATACTATGTTTGAAGGCAATATTAATAACAAAGTAATAACAGTTTCTATCGATCAACTTCGTGCGTCTTGTTTTCAGGATTAAAGCATTCGTTGAGAATTTACTTGAGAAGTCTTATTCGTTACCCACATAAACACTGTTGTTGTAATCATTTGAAAGTATGAAAAAATGCTCCCTTAGGTGCTTACTGGGATATGATAATGCATTTCCTTTTTGATATGAATTATTCTGAGAAACTGGATTATATTCTAGTATGAACAAAATTCTCCCTTAGGTGTTTATAAGGATAGAATAATTCATTTATATTTACTTATTTAAACCGTCAAATCTCGCTCCACACCTTCCGTCAAATGACACGGAATGTAAAACGGGTAACTTACGATTCACCTAACATTAACTCTTTATTAAAGGAAGTAGACATTACAGTAACTCAATGAGTTTGTTTAGGTCGGGGGAGCTTAGTTTCCTGACACTATTCAAGTTGCGTAAGTTGCTTTCCAAAAAGTATCTTCTCTTACGCAACTTGAATCGTTAGAATGTACAATCAAAAATAGAAATGAAGATATTATTCCTTTTGTTATTGAATATAATCGAAGTTTGCCTGATAGAGGTAAGATTATCAATAAATATTGGGATTTATTAAAATTATCATGTAAAGCAAGTGTTAAATTGCTACACGAAAGCAAACCCACACTTGCTTATAAAAGGCCTAAAAATCTTAAAGATTTCCTAATTAATTCTAAATTAGAAGAAACATTATATAAAAAGGGATCATCAACTAAATGTAATAGACCTAGATGTTCGCACTGTTCATTTATTAATGAAAATACTTCTTTCAATAGCAATAATACGAAAGAAACTTTTAATATGCGTTGTGACACTAATTGTGCAACATCAAATGTTATATATTTGATCACATGCAAAAAGTGTAGCATCCAATATATTGGACAAACCAGTCAACAAATATCTAAACGTATGAACCAACATAGATCAGATATAAAAAATTATATTGATCAATCATTTTCTTCTCATGTTGCCGCACATTTTAAAAAGAGTTCCCATACTTTGCAAGATTTCTCCTTTCAACCTATTGTTATAGTTGATTCTGAGATGGAACGTCTGTTAAAGGAAACCTCTTGGATTCACCGTCTTAATACGGTATATCCAAAAGGTCTAAATTCCAAAACCTTATACGATATTCATTAATCAAAAAATTTTTTTGAATTATGTCCCCTGTTTACAATTAGTTAATGATAGTTTGATATTATTTTAATTTACTTAATAACTTATTTAGTGAAAGTATAATTAATATCATAATAGGTTTAATAATTTTTTTAAAAAATGAAAGGCCATTTCAAAATTAAGTCTGAATATACCATGATTAATCATTTATAAACACTTATTTATTTTATGCTAATAAGTATTATGCACACCATAATGTTTTAATATTTTTTTATTATATAATATGAGTTCTGCTAAACTATTCAACATTCGTTATAATTTTTTTTATTTTTTTTTTATTTTTTATTTTTTAAATGTGCTTATACATAATACAAATATAAATAAAAGTTTATCTCTATTTATTCATAAAAGTTTATGAAATTGTGTTCAATAGAGATATATGTATCTTTACGATCCAGTTTTATGTGCATTTGTTTTTAAATATTAATATATGCTATAAATGCATATTTCCATATCAACTATTCGTTAAAGAATAAGGCAGGTTGAAAATGTAAGTATGACGTCATCTTGTTTATATCATATTGTTTATATTATTTATCACTTAGTAACAGAGTATATTTAATGACGTAAGCAATGATATTGAATTCATTTTGAATTCAGTCTGATGAAGCAATAAAGCGAAACCGGTCACACATTCTACGTGTTGGTGTTGTTTATTTTATAATATATATATATATATATATATATATATATATATATATATATATATATATATATATATATATATATATCCGTGTGTGTGTTTGTGTGTGTGTGTATGAATAGTTGAATTTCCATGCTGTAATAGTAGATTTGGCCATGTCATTTGCACAAAACTCAACAAGGAATGAAGGCATATACGAAAAATACGTAAACTGGAAGAGGCCATGGACAGGACAGATGAGAGGGTATCAGAAAGCATTAGACTCCGAACTTTCACCACTACTGCATATGGTGGAACGAGCGACCAATGTCGATATTTGAGTTGTTATTGATTCATGGTAAACAGAGTATATGACAAGGCATCTACGTTTCTCCCCATAAAGTGGCTTTGTGCGTATGTTAATCCCTCTTCAGAACAATTAAACGTACAAAACGTATTCACTAGGTAATACGTCATAAACGCAGTAAATGGAACTCGTCTGATGGTCACAAGGCTGGGAATATCTGCCAATCACTAATTATAAGAAAAGGAAGCAATTTGTTGCAGAAGAAGTACTGAAAAGTAAATACATATGTGACATAGAACACCTTAGAGAGCTTGAAAAAAAACAGCATAGTCTGATACATCGAATTTCAGTGATTTTTTTTGGAAGGCAATATTTAAACAGGATTGCATTTCTGAAAGTGTTGCAACCAAACTAGAGGGACTGCGCAACCTCAACTCTCTTTGAGAGTTATGGGTAAAATCATTTCTCCAGTTGGTCACTATCTGGCGATACTTATTCGTATGATGATAATCTACTTATTTCTTGTCTGAACAGATCTCTTTCCAGCATCCACTATAACATTGTTTTATAAATCACAACGGTAGTACAACTACAGCTTTCTGTAACAAGGAAGCGATATGATTTTGTATGGATAGTGATACTAATGTAGTTAATTCTACCATATGCAATGCAGTTTGGCATTGTAGTTTACTGTACAAGGTGTACATACTTGGAATACGATGAATAACATGGCGCATCATGAAAGACTCGCGATATATCATTGTATTTGGTGGAAAACAGTCTAATCATATTAAACATGTCGTACCACACTTTGTATGATCTTGCTTGTAATAACAGATTATGTAATCACTTAATTGAATCAATCATCGTGTGGTCTACTACGTTTCTGATCTCCACGTGTCTCGCGTCTTTTAGATGACGACACAACTGTAATGGTTGTTTCACATCATTCAATACAACATTAACTTGTTAAAAGGTCTACGCAGTAAGGTGGATACATATATAACGCCGCGAAGACTCCACTTTGAATTCATTAACAAAAGAACGGCTACATTTTTTCCGCTTTTCTGTTTGACAAATCTCAAAACCACCAATTTAAAAATAAGAAATATCCTGCAGTAGTTACGTTTTTCATTAGTTATGTTTTCAAAGTCAAGAATGAACTATCTGGAGATAAAATATGGAATTACAGGATAATGGAACTCACTTCAGAAATGCTCATTCGGATTTAACGCCAAGTAACATATGGGTTTCTTGGACATATTGCCACTGAGCGGATGGCATCTGTCTGAAACAGTCAAACTATCTGTGCTGCGCGTATCTAATTTTATCATGTGCAAATATATGGAAAAGAGGTTGACGACAGAGCGAACCTCCTTATTTTAGGCTGCGAGAAGCTACTTGCAGAAGGCAATGACTTCTTTGAGAGACGGAATATGATGTATTGATAGAGATACTTCCTGTAAGCAGGGATAACTGTTGTCTATCAATGACGATGTATGTAATGGACTACTGATGGTGACGGTAGGTGGTATAGCTTCCTTATGCAATAAAATGCATGCCCTACTTACATCCAACATCTCGTTCCATAGCAATGACATAATCAGTAAATTATCTTTCTATGAACCCACAGCTGCAAAGACCAAGTATAAAACTTTGCAAATATTTTTTAATTACAACCTACTGATATTGAATGACCTTTGTTCCATACATAGTAATTACTGCTACATACTGTCACTTCTCTCATTTTCTTATTCAAACGGTGCCTGTTCCTGGTAATACTTTGGTTAAAATCTTTTTTTTTTTGCTTTATTAATGTTCTCACAGTTCAATTTTTCTAGGGTCCCTTTAATCGTACAAGTTCATTTGTCCCACGATTAACCTGCTTGTTGCAAAGTATATATTATTTAAGAACAGTGATCGTATCAGAAACTAACTCTCACTGATAAGTAGCTACATTTATCAATAAACAAGAATGACATACTGCTACAACCTGTACACATTTTGCCATGAAGCAAGAAATACACACACTGCTACCATCTGTATATATTTTCCTTTTTTTTATTCCAAATGTGCTTAAGATGATTAAGTATAAAGAGCAGGAATATTATCACACATATTACAAGCTTACAAAGTACATATTCATCGCTTATCATCAGGTGACACATGCGCATATATTATGTATGGTACTATGACTAGTTACATGTAGATGTATGTAGAATTCTCCGCGAAGCTAAATGTAAACCCAGCCTACATATCTGCAGACAAATTTTGTATGGTGATACATAATTGTGTATTCCTATTTATAAACATATTCGTTGGCGCAAAATTTAGCATTCCTCTTGTAGTTTGTGATCTTGCTTCAAAATTTACGCATTATCCTGGATCTCATCAACTTGTATGAAATAATTTCCTTCACTTTGGTTCATGATGTGTGGTTGCAGATTGTTTATGTGCTATACGTGTTTACACGTTTTATTATTAATCTTAACAAAAGAAATTGTAGGCAAGTTCAGCGTAATTTCTCATCCGATTATTGAATCAGTTATGTTATGTGCGACGTGAAGCATTGTGGAATACACCACGACGGAGGTATTGAGATAGAGATCAGGTAGGAAGGTATTGCGATGTAGAGCCGAACATATTCATGCCCTCTATGTTGATAAATCTCACGTGTTTCAATTTGTATCTTATAAAAGTTGAACAATAGACTCGCTATTGTAGTACATAGAATATCCGGTTTAAACATATAATCCATACAGTGTTTTACTATATTAATCTTGTTTATAGTAGGCAAATAAACAAATGGCCCCATATTCCCTCTGTACAACAGAAACATGATGTGAACATAATCAAGGATAAGTAGGCAATATACCCTTGAGGAAGATGAAATCAAAGTAAAACAATGAAGGCTTTGCTAGTAAAATGTCTGGGGAATCCATCATTAAGGAGTGATTAGTTCATAAATACATCGCAAAAGTCGGTTCGTTACCTTCCTAATGAGCATACTTGCATTATAATCTTCACTGTCCATTATGTATTTGTTTTTTGTATTAAGTGTACGTTTTGTTTACTCTGCTGAATAAATAAACCTGTATTATGAAATATATTGTGTTAATGAATCATACAAACGAAAACTTTGTTAGACACTATATGATATACTTTAGGATGCCTTAATGTAGCCTAACGTATTGTGATTGACATCAAATCCACAACATGATTAATAAATTTAGATGTTAAATGAACTAATGACTTTGCGATGATTGGTCAATTAACATTTAAGTTCGAGTGATGTGTTTTAGGTATTGCGTGTGAGTTCACATTTTAGTACTTATCAATCCCTCCGAGCGCTGAAAAAAACAATAAAATTGATATTAGAAATGGTGAAATATACTTTCGGTTGTGGGGCCTGAGCAAACCTTTAAATAAAGGATGCTCCTTCTAAATGGATTTTCATATTTCTCTTAAACATTTAAATCTTCCTGTCTTTGTAGAGAAAATAAACTAATGTCTTAATGTAAAATACGAGTCCAACAGAAGATTCTCATATTACGCTCGAATCTAAAAGCCTTTTAATAATATGATGCGATCTGAAATAATGTTATTGACATTTCATCCTAAGTAAGAAAAAGGAGCATGATAATCAAAAAGTAACTTTATACTTTATAGTAAAGGATGACCAAAATTCAAAGAATACCTATTCAAATGCATGTACTCGTCTGAGTAATCATATACGAACCATATGGAACACATAACTTGTTATTTCTCGACTGTGGGGAGATATTTAATACTTACATATGCATTTATCTGCTTTTCTTCCTGAAAGAATATAACACAGGTGACATTAGAAACGGTGAACCACACGTCGCTACTTGGTTTATAAAATGGGAAGCAAACTCACGTGCAAACTACAATTACAGAGTATGTCACTACTTTAGCCAAGCATCGAACAAAAGCTGCCGTTTAACCGCATGTACTGGGCAGGTTGTATAATGTGTAAATATCTGTATTTTAACGTTTTTTTTTTCCTTATTCTAGAAAGTTAAAAATAAGGAGCAACATTAATCTGAACTACATGAACGACACGTAGCTGTATAGGTACAACTGGCGTACATATGCATACAGATACCAACAAACAAACATATATGTATGTACTCTTTATTTCTTTAGTGATGTGTTGGATATACTGAACCTTGGTTAAAAGTCGCATTTGCTCGGTTAACCCTTCTATCAATCGCACACGGTCATCAATCAGATATTTGTTGGTTTGCAGTTTGTTAAAGTAACTGTTCTAAACATTGCTAATGGCCATCAATACCAATTCTATGAAAATAATGGCGAAGATTGTGTGTGGTTATCATTCAAGATGGAAGCGCACGTAGTATTATCTGAGTCTAGTTGAGATCAAAGTTAATACCTCAGAAAAAAAATGTCCATGTCGACGGATGTTAATACCACAGAAAAAAAAACAACGTTTTTCCACATCGACGGATGTTGTTAGGGCTCATCTAACATCACTATGGAAACTACTTGATCCCAATCAACAGTACCCTGCCCCAGAATCGACGTAAGTGTTGCTTCCTAACAAAACCTCAGTTTCTCTTTGGAACTAACAGCAGTGAGGATTTACACTGATCCATGTATGGTTTATTTACCAGCTGATTTACGAGACTGGTGTTAGAATATTGTTGTTCATGTCAACTGGTCCATCAAATATTCCTCCGTCAGGACTTATTATGGATATAATTACGCATGTAATTCAATTGAATTTGTCCGGTATATGTTCAAAGACAAAGTTCAACGTCGTTTCCCTCGTTGTTACGAAATCGTATCGTCAGACGTTAATATAAACTAATTTGAGTCTGCACAGGCAAAGGTTAGTACCATTAAAAACCCGCTCCTCTCCGAACTGTCCCGCAAGTACATCCACAGTTTTCACTCGTATACTAGGAGAACAAGGAAATTATTTGCAGAATATTTATTTGATTCACATGGACGCGTATTCTAGCATAATTAATAAATACAAGTAGCGCTATTGATATATATTCCAAAGATATACATGTAAGTTTACTCAGCCCGAATAATGTCCCCAGCGATTAGAACGCGACATTAAATTCGCATGGACAATCAGGGTCGTGATCGCATTATGAGCATTATAAACTACGATGAAATTTAAAACATGTTACTTCAACTGCGCGGTAAGTGTATCTACGTTGTAATGGTTGCTATAATGATTGGAGCAGTGCAGGTTTGATACATGATTATGGTCATAGCGGGTATATTAAACTAATTGACGCCATACGAGAATTCCCTCAACGCGATTTTCAACAAATGTTTGATTGGTAAATACACTTCCATAGAATCCCTCGAGATAAGGTCAAACATTTTATCATACGCGAATAACATTTATCATGAATATGCGCATGAAGATGATCGACCGTGACAAATATTTCGAAACACTTCCGGAGGACGATGCAGCCAATGCGTACCTGGACAATTATTTATTAACGTTGACAGAGATAACTGAGATCCCCTCGGCGAGAAACCTTTCGGATATTGATCGGGCTGTAAATAAACTTCTGGAACGCGTCTATACATTTTAGTGTGATCTTGACTAATTCCAGTATTTCTTCACGATCTAATAGTGCGGAATGTCGTGCTGAGAATCAACGGAGAATACATATGCGATGACAAACACTCATCAGCGTGGAATACGCATTCACGGACATCGACAAGATAATATATAATATGTTCCCTGTGGTAATCGCGTCGTATTCCCAATATCGAGTCAGGTCCTTGTCGCCGAGAAATATCCGAATCGTTATCGCGTTTGAAAATTTATTCCACCCGTACAATCATTTGCCAAAAAGACGGTGTTTGATCTTCAATCAAATTAATCAAACAGATCAATCGAAAATTAGGTGTGCATAGACCAAGTCTCCTGGGAAGGAAATAACTAACATAAACTATTTAATACCAATGCCAGACGGACTGTGTTCAATCGTGTAGCAGACAACTGGTTATATTCTAAGTCATTGTAGGGTGATGTTTGCGCTCAAATTAAATGTGCATGTTGGTGTACGATTAGAGAAAAGAAGTTTCCATTTGACATCAACGCGGTCTCAAATGGTTCAGTCAGTGCTAAAATGTTATGTTTATTATACTGTGATGAGTATTCTCAACTAGATCAATCATCCTAGTATAAATCAATTTGTAATCACTAACGAGTTAATCACGAAAGCGATTGGACAATACAACACAACCACTGACTGTGTCACGCGCGTAGCGAACACAGTATAGCATTTCATGTAGATTGAACTCCCGAGGAAATCTGTCCTTTACCAACCCAAGACATCGGTGACACGTTCACATTGGTCATCGGGCACGAACTTATTGATTACATTACGCAAGAGCCAAATGATGCCGACAAACTGGGTTGTTTTCTTTATTACAACAACCAGTGATAGCTTCAAAAACTCCAATCTGAATTCAGTTGCGAAAGCTTCTACTATTACGTGTATTTGTTAATATCAACGCAGACAAGCAACCCCCTTATATCCCCGTCGGGAACACTAATTGTGGACATTTCGTTCGCTAACACAAAACGACGCCTGCGATTAAAATGTGTTGGTCTAGTGGTAGAAATCGATTGAAAGGACCCAGTTCATGGAGACAACACATAAATAATTCAAATCCATCATGGAACAAATGCATCTCAAACTAGATTTATGCATCGGAGAGGTGTTTTGTAATCTTCACATATACCCCACTGATGAATGAATCTGCGCCCGCTAGACCGCGACCGGAAGCGTTACCGTGTCATACGTCAATGGTATCTCTTCCGCCACAGGGACAGCCGCTGTCAGCTCCGCAAACGTGATTGTCGCGGTTTAGTTAATATGTTGATACTGCCACGTTAAAATATATTATAATCACCTTCGGTTACGCAGCTACGTTTGTAATTTCGCGTCGTTAGTGACGTCGTTGTTGTGCCTAATAGCGGAATATTGCAATCTCAACGATGAACGCTGCTACATTACTGTCAAGAATTGAGACTCACGCCCATTAAAACGACTTTGACACTAGAGAGCCAATTATCACCGGAAGAGACACCTCAGCAACTATAGCGAATTTCAACAACTAATCGTTGAGCACCGTAATATAATTTTAGCCATGATTTTTTTTTTTTTTAAATCGTCGCAATTAGAGTTCGCACTTATACCAACGTAGATTATATTACTTGTAATTCCCGTAATGTAAACGACTCGGCAATACCTTTTATCATATCAACTACACCACTTGTCGATGGAAAAGTCAGGATGAATTGTGATAGAGTAGCCGACAATCCATGGAAAATTTCTGGGATCAGTAACTTGCTACCGTACGAGGTCTAGCTGCGGTGACCGAGGGTGTTCCTAATCAACTCTATTCTGGTCTATGTAGATATCATCAGACTGAAGAAGCTGAACTAGTAATTATATCAGAAGCAAAAAAGCCAACACAGTTGTTCCCGATGATACGAGAGGGTTTTTACTCAATATATACCACATAATCGATAAAGCCACAAACGTTATTACTGTGCAGGTAAGACAAGATTTAATCCGCAACTTGTACTTGATCAAGCACTCTCAGGTGAAAATGTCTCAAACACGTTTAGAATCACTCATCAATGAGTCGAATCGGCGATTATATTCACACGGGATCCCTACCTGACTGATCATCTTTAATCTCTGCCGGATTAATGAATGATGACAAAACAAAACAAAACATAGTTTAATCGTTAGACCTATATTGCGATAAAGATTCACATTTGAATGATAATGTGCTCGTGAAAACAACGTTTTATTGATAGACTGACGTAGGACTGCTCCACAATATTCAGAGCAAACTAATCATGCAACAATTATCATTAGACCAAGTCCTACAAACAACGTGTCGCCATCAAAAATGAAAATGAAGCAGCCTAGAAGAGTTTTTTTATGGCAAAAGCATTAGGGATTTTAACAAGTAGAAGTGGCAACACCGACTCAACCACGAAACATAAATGTCGTCGAGCAACATATAACAACTATCGTCATCGAGTTTACGATCGCGGTCTTTGCTATAGCGGTCAAATTAATTTCAACGTTCCCTGCGAGGGAGCGACCTCTGTTTCACGTAATAACTATCCAGTACCGAGACAAACAGTTAAGTACTATTTGCATATGAAACAATGGATCTAGCAAACGGGTATGAACTTGAGCAAGCGCAAGCACACGCAGAGATATAACAGATGAAGAGCTATGAAGGATGTAAGTAAACGAATTGTATATTTCCTCCATATTGGCACCAACGGCGCCAGTTGTGCTGAACGTAGCGAAATAGATATTTACTCCCACGCTAGATCTTACAAAAATTTGTTACTGAGACCAGTTGGGGTTATATACTGAATTATGCATACATCATGAGATATCTCTCCGCTTGGTTTATACAAAACCATCGTGTTCGAGTGTCGTGTTACATGTTGTCATGATTGTCACGTTTGTATGTAAATGTCAGTTGGCTGGGATTCAGTATATTTGATTTTTTATGGTGGGGGGAGATGAATCACATTTAGGCTGATGGTAGGCGAAGAGACGATCAATTATGACTTGACTGGGTAACTTTGATTAAAATATCAGTGTTGTGATCTATGGATTTAAAATCAAATTTGAAAGACAAAGCTTGTCATCATCCGTTAGTATTTTCCCAATTTTATAGTGGTTGTCATGGTTGCAATACTAATGGAAAATTAGCAACAATCGAAAAACAACTTATGGACGGTGTTATCACCAGAGGAGCATGCATGACCTACTCAGACACTCAAACATTTCCCTGATCAAGCGTCAGTCCGATTCAATTGAATCTCAAATATATCTTTGCGACAGTGTCGGTACTAACTGCCATGATAATGACCCAGCATATTTCCACCGCCACCTTTAGGGAATGCATCGCGTTAAATATTAAGAACAACTTATAAATAATGGCAATTTTGGACTTTACGGTGGTTGCTGTGGGAAACGTATGTTTGAATTAGACTTGAACTAACAATAAGAAGCAGAACCGACAGAGACTGGAGTTGAACAAACAATAAGAAGTAGAACCGACAGATGATACAGTAAGAACTGCGGCAGAACAACATCCTCAAGATAACGCTAGAATAATGAACAACCAGGAGTCTGGGTCAGTACACACGAATATAGTCTCAGACTCCTTTTAGAGCATGTATTCCATTCTCATTTTGGTGATAATTCCAGAGTATTGATTTAAAATAAATTGTTTTCATTTTAGAATAAGAGCTTTATGTTCCGGCCATAATAAATACATTTTTGATAAAAATCCGAAAATTTGTATTAAGGTTAGACTAACCTCTTCAAAAAATGCTGTGTAAACTATGACAGTAACTTCGTGGTCGTGAGTTCATCTTTGAGCATATTTGAGACTAACATAAAATTTATTTGATTTGTTAACACAGGAAAGTTCAGTACTGACAATACATGTTGGGAATATATAAGCATAGTAATTGTATTTTTAGTCCAATTGATATTACAAAAGGTCAGGTCCGACCAAGTTTGTGGATGACAATGATTAGATGGCAACGAAAGTAAAATTTTAATAAAATGAGTATTTTGAGACCATCCTATTTTATAACATAATCACGTAGGGGCAATATTTAACTGAAAGAATAGCAATCCTTTTACAGACTTGCCTTTGGTATGCACATGACTGAAATTAACACCAATTTCATATGTGCGGGACACATACCATAACCTATACAGTTTTATATATGCAGAAGCTTCCAACAGTAACTAGTTTGCAATGATAAATATAGCCTTGATCACGATCATTCCGAGCCAAACGTTTATTATTTTTTTTCAAAACAGTATTATGGTGTTCCCATATATATATAATACGGTAGGAAGTCAGTACAGCGATTCCATACAGAACTACGTCATTATAGTGGTCCCACACATTCATGTATCATTCGTTTTATTATAGTTGAACACGAATCGCTATTTTTCTAGATAACAAAATAAAAGTCCCTCGAAAAGGAATTTACAAAAATTCATTATAATGGCATCTCTTACTATCAACTACATAGTGTTTAAACCAGCTTGGGTATTCTTGAGCAATACCAATATTTTTAAATTAGCTGTACCGTAAGCATTGTCTGTCAACTTGGCACTCATTTCACT
>JAECUM010096027.1:0-14534 GCA_016617855.1 Megalonaias nervosa | reverse complement strand
ACTTGTATGGTATTATTATTTGTATTGAATATTAATCCTGCAAGGTATTCTCACGCATTATCCAGTAAAATCCAGGAATAGCATTTTCCGATCTGTTTAATATATAACTTATGAGAGAGAGAGACTAAAAGAGTTCTTGTTCCAGGAGACAATCGCTTATGTTACTAAGAACTATGTACCCTTGTGACTTGTTTTCCAAAGTGAAAAACACTGGAGAATCTTGTTAAACGGAATGTCATTGTCTTCCTAGCTAACTTGCCATTGATTGCAAATAAAGTGTATCAGACTGGCGTATCAATTAGGTATCTCCTTTGCCTGAAAACTGTAGTTCTAATTCGTTTGTATCAATTTGCACCCTAGGTATTTTTATAAAACTTCACATGCCAATACATAATAACGCAAATGTAATGTATCTAAGTCATATGTGTGATAGATGTAATTTTCAAAGTCACCTGGCCTATTGTGATAGACGTATTTTTATAAGTCATCAGACGGATTCCAATAGATGCATGTTTCAAACACATGGTCCGTTCTGATATATGCATGTTTCAAATTAGCAGCTCGATTCTCAAAAGTGCGTGTATCAAATTCACCAGGCCTATTCTGATTCCAAGTTTCAAATTTACCAGGCCGATTCTGATAGATGCATGTTTCAAATTTACCAGGCCGATTCTGATTCCAAGTTTCAAGTTCACCAGGCCGATTCTGATAGATGCATGTTACAAATCCACCAAGCCGATTTTGATAGATGCATATTTCGAACTCACCAGGCCGATTCTGATATATGCATGTTTAAAATTCTCCAGGTCGATTCTGATAGATGCATGTTTCAAATTCACTAGGCCGATTCTGATTCCAAGTTTCAAATTCACCAGGCTGTTTCTTATTCCGAATTAAATCATGACATTATTGATGTTAAGTATGTCGTCCATGATATTCGTTTAAATATCAGCAATTATCCCATGATCTGTACTATGGATCTACATGATAACATTTAGCACATGTACAGTGGTAGCAGTCTACATGTCAACCTGTAGCCCATACTCTGTGATATCATTCTACATGTCAACATTTAACCCATTCTCAGTGATATCTGTCTGATGGCTACATTTAGCCCATGTTCAACGATATCAGTCAAGCTGCCATCATTTAACTCATGTTCAGTGAATATCGTTTGGATTGGTGACGAGAATGGTGCTGGTTCAAAGCCTGCAAAAGTTTAACTGAAGTAATGAGTTGCTTGTGTCAGATTGGAGCAATTTATTGTTAATGTCAGATCGTAGCAATGTATTGTTAGTCTCAGTCTGGAGACCTTACTTGCTAGTGTCAGATTGAAGTAATGTATATCTAGTGTCAGACAGGAACAATTTATTAATAATATCAGATTGGAGCAATTTATTGCTAGTGTCAGATTGGAGCAATATATTTCCAGCGCCAGAATGGAGTAATGTATTGCTAGTATCAAATTCGAGCAACACTATGCTAGCACCAGAATGGAGAATGATACCTCTAGTGTCATATTACAGCAATGTATTGCTAGTGTCAGATTTGAGCAACGTATTCCTAGTGTAAGATCGGAGAATTATACTGCTAGTGTCCAATTGAGTCAATGTCAGATTATAACAGCGTTCTTCTGGTGTCTCTGATTAGAGCAATCTATTGACAGTGTCAGATTGGTGGAATACATTACAAATGATACATCCGAACATATTTTTGCTAGTGGCAGATTACAGCAATGAGTTTCTAGATCAGAAATGAAATGATTGTCAGAGTGGAACAACATATTGCTTGTGTTCAGATCAGAGCAATGCATTGTTAGTGTCAGATTGGAACAGAGTGTTGCTAGAGTCGGACTGGTGCAGTCTATTCTAGTGTCTGATCAGAGCAATGCATTGTTAGTATTAGATTGGAGCAAGGTAATGCTAGTGTCAGACTGGAAGAGAATGCTGTTGGTGCCGAATCGGTACAGTGTATTGCTAATGTCAGATTGGAGCAAAGCGTTCTAGTATCAGATTGGAAAATTGTGCCTCTAGTGTCATATCGGATTAAGGCGTTTCTGTTTCAGATTTAAGCAAAGCAAATCTAGTGTCAAACTGAGTAAAGTATTGCTAGTGTCATATTGAACCAGACTGTGCGTGTATTGATAGTGTCAGATTGAACCAATATAACGATGTCTTCAGACTGGCTAATGTTTTGCTAGTGTAAGATGACGTCAAACCGGAGCAATGTATTGATATTGTCAGAATGAACCAATTTTACGATGTTTTCAGACTGGAGCAATGTGCTCGTATTGTCAAACTGGAGCAATGTATTGGTATTATCAGACTGGAGCAATGTATTACTATTGCCAGACTGGAGCAGAAGGTTGATGTAATGTATTGGTAACGTTTGATTGGAGCTGATTATTTCTAGTGTCACACTACAGCAATGTAATGTTGGTATTACAAATGAGCATTCCTAGTGTCAAACTAGTGCGATGACTTGTTAGTATTAAATTAAAACAGTGCGTTGCAAGTGTCAGACTACCGCAATGTAACTTTAGTATTAAGACTGATTTGCTAGTGTCAGACTACACCAATGCAGTGTCAGAATTAAATTAAAACAGCGTGTGTCTCATGTTAGACAACAGCAATCTGTTAGTATTAAAAAGGGGCGTTCCTAATGTCAAACTAGAGCGAAAGCTTGTTAGTATTAAATAAAGCGGTGTGTTGATAGTGTCAGCCTACATAAATGTAATGTTGGTGTTTAAATAGTGCGTTTCTGGTGTCAGACTACATAAATGCAATGTTAGTATTAAATTAAAACAGCGTGTGTCTCATGTCACACTACAGCAATAATTTGTTAGTATTAAACTACAACAGTGCGTTGTTGGTGTCAGACTACATAAATGTAATGTTAGGATTAAATTCAAACAGCTTGTGTCTCATGTCAGACTACAGCAATGTAATGTCAGTATTAAAACAGTGTGTTTCTGGTGTCTGACTGCAGCAATAACCTGTTAGTATTAAATTAAAACAGCGTGTGTCTCGTGTCAGACTGCAGCAATGTAATGTTAGTATTAAAACAGTTCGTTTCCAGTGTCAGACTACAGCAATGTAATTGTTAGTATTAAAACAGTTCGTGTCTAGCGAGAGATTAGATACGGGGATAACTATTGGCGGAATTAAACAAATGGATTACTAGTGTTAGACTTATGCAGAGTATTTCCTGCGTCACACTGGAGCAATTCCTCGCTAGTGTCAGACTGGAGCAATATTTTGCTAGTGTACGATTGGGGCAATACCCTTCTGTGTCAGTTTGGAGCAATGCATTGCTAGTGCAAGATTGGGGCAGTACGCTTCTGTGTCTGACTGGAGCAATGCATTGCTAGTGTAAGATTGGGGGAAGTACGTTTCTGTATCAGACTGGAGCAGTGGCTTCCTAATGTCAGATTGGAGCAATATATTGCACGTATCAGTTTGGAGCAATGGTTTGCCAGTATTAGACTGTAGCAGTGGAGTTGTATTGTCAAATTGGAGCAGTGTAATGGTAGTGACGGATTGTAGTAAAGTATTGCTAGTGTCCGCTTTCAATATTTCATGTCTAGTGTCAAATTGGAGCAAAGTGTTGCTGGTGCCAAATTATATTATTAATTCACACCCGACATCCATGTGCTAAAACTGAATTCGATATCACAAACATTTAACACTTGAGGTTCAAAGATCATGGCATATGTCCTGACAAGTTTTTGACTCTGCAAGAAAACATACAGCTAAAACATACCATTAAACAAACAACTTTACAATGTTAGGAGGAATCAGCATAGTGGTGTATGACTACAGTAATTACTTAGGTACTTACTACATTATTTTTGAGAGTACCAGTGATCAAGCTGACATTACAATTCACTGAGTTAAACTGCCATTAGAACCCCCAGAGTTAAACTCACACTATGGCAAGCACAGCTAAACTGGCATTATAATACATAGAGTTAAACGGACATTAGAGTACCCATAGTTCAACTGTCGCTATAATACAGAGTTAAACAGATTTTAGAGTACGCATAGTTAAACTGATAGTATAGTACACAGATTTAAAGTGACACGACAATACAAGGACTTAAACTGTCATTATAGACCCAGAGTTAAATTGCCATTATAGTACACAGAGTTAAACTGACGTTATAGGACATGGAGTTAAACTGACATTATAGTACTCAGATTTAAACTGACATTTTAGTACATAGAGTTACACTGTCATTATAGGACATGGAGTTAAACTGTCGTTACAGTACAAAGAGTTATGTTGTTGTTGTTGTTGTTGTAGGTTTAAACGCCATTTTGCAGCACAAGATAGGCTATACATGGCGGCCAGTATAAATGGCGGAGGCAGAACCAGGGAAAACTCCGGAAAGAACCACCAACCCCCGAGAAGCTACTGGCAAGCTTTCTCACATACCAACATCGGCCGAATCCGAGACTCGCACCCACGCAGACAGAGGTGAGATGGCAGTGATAGGTAACAGTGAGAGCTTTAGACCACTCGGCCACTCGGGATCCCTACATAGAGTTAAGATGTCATTATAGTGCACAAAGTTAAAATGTCATTATAGTACACAAAGTTAAACTGACATGATATTACCCAGAGTTAAACTGACATTGTAGTATCCACACTTAAAGTAATACAAGAAAGTTATAATGACAAAATAGGAAGATGGTACAACTGCATATGGGAGATATGGATAAATATTGTAAATTCGAGAGTATGTTAAAAATGGTAAAAAATGGAGATTTACATATTTGGTTTAAAATATGTTTGCATTCTTGATAAAGAGGCGAGTATTCATTTCGCTTATTTACCTCTATGGGCTTCTACTGTCTATAATCACATCAAACACGACACGGAATGCTTGCAACTTTCACATTCTTGTCTAGTTACCCGCAACCTTCTGATTTTAATACGAACATAATTTACCAAGGTTTGACAATTAAAACAGAAAACTTTGTTTATCGTGTGCGTGTTTTTTCAACAACACAACTCATATTCCCTTACTGAAATGCAGACAGTTGGATAAAATTGCGCCCTTATGTCCCGGATCCATTAGTTTCGTATCGTTGGTTTCGCCAGATAAGATGTTTATTCCTAAAATAGGACCCATATCGCATTTTCAGTAACAAAACTAATGGATCCGGGTCAAAAGGAAGCATCTTTATCCAACTGTATGCATTTCATTAAGGGAATCTGAGTCGTCTTGTTGAAAAACCACAAACAAGATAAATGAAGTTTTCTTTTTCAATTGACAAACCTTGGGAAAATATATTCGTATTAAAATCAGACGGTTGCAGGAAACTAGACAGGAATGTGAAAGTTGTAAGCATTCTGGTCGTGTTTGATGTGATTATAGACAGTACAAGCCCAGAGAGGCAAGAAAGCGAAATGAATACTCGTCCCTTTATCAAGAATGTAAACATATTTTAAGCCAAATATGTAAATCTCCATTTTGTTTACCATTTTTAACATACTCTCAAAGTATACAATATCTGACTTTATCTTCCTTATGTTGTTGTGCCGTTTTACTATTTTGTCATTGTAACTTTCTTGTATTACTTCAGTTTAAGTCTGGATACAACAATGTCAGTTTAACTCTGGGTAATATCATGTCAGTTTAACTTTGTGTACTATAATGTCATTTTCACTATGTGTACTATAATGACATTTTAATTCTATGTACTATAATGCAAGTTTAACTCCATGTATTATAATGTCAGTTTAAATAAGGGTACTATAATGTCAGTTTAACTCCATGTCCTATAATGTCAGTTTAAATCTGTGTACTATAATGACAGTTTAACTCTGTGTATTATTATGTCAGTTTAACTCTGGGTACTATACTGTCAGCTTAACTGTGTACTATAATGGCAATTTAACTCTGGGTACTATAATGACAGTTTAAGTCCATGTACTACCGTGTCAGTTTAAATTTGTTAACTATAATATCAGTTTAATTCTGGGTACTCTAATAGCAGTTTAACTCTGTACTATAGTGACAGTTTAACTCTGGGTACTCTAATGACATTTTACCTCTGTACTATAATGTCAGTTTAACTCTATGTATTATAATGCCAGTTTAGCTGTGCTTACCATACTGTCAAGTTTAACTCTGGGTACTCTAATGTCAGTTTAACTCTGTGTGAATTATGATGTCACTTTAACTATTGGTACTCTCAAAAATAAAGTAGTAAGTAACTAAGTAAAGACTGCAGTCATACACCACTGTGCTGATTCCTCCTAACATTGTAAAGTTGTTTATTTAATGGTATTATTTTAGCTGTATGTTTTCTTGTAGAGTCAAAAACTTGTCAGGACGTATGCCATAATCTTGAAACTCAGGTGTTACCCGTTTGTGATATCGAATTCAGTTTTAGCACATGGGTATCAAGTTTGAATTAATAATATAATTTGTCACCAGCAACACTTTGCTCCAATTTGACACTAGACATGAAATACTGAAAGCGGACACTAGCAATACTTTACTACAATCCGTCACTAGCATTCCATTGCTCCAATTTGACAATACAAATCCACTGCTACAGTCTGACACTAGCAAACCATTGCTCCAATATGATACGTGCAATATATTGATCCAATCTGACATTAGGAAGCCACTGCTCCAGTCTGGTACAGAAACGTACTACCCCCAGTATCACACTAGCAATATATTGCTCCAAACTGTCACAGAAACGTACTGCCCCAATCTTACACTAGCAAAGCATTGCTCCAGTCTGACACTAGCGAAGCACTGCTCCAGTCTGACACAGGAAATACTATGCACCAATCTAACACTAGTAATCCATTTGTTTAATTCCGCCAATAGTTATCCCCGGATCCAATCTCTCACTAGAAACGCACTGATTGAATACTAACAATTACATTGCTGTAGTCTGACACTAGAAACGGACTGTTTTAATACTAACATCGCATTTATGTAGTCTGACACTAGAAACGTACTGTTTAATACTAACATTACATTGCTGCAGTCTGATACGAGACCCACACTGTTTTAATTTAATACTAGCATTACATTGCTGTAGTCTGACAATAGAAACGCACTGTTTTAATACTAACATTGCATTGCTACAATCTGACATGAGACACACTCTGCTTTAATTAATGCTAACATGTTATTGCTGTAGTCTGTCACCAGACACACGCTGTTTTAATTTAATACTAACATTATATTTATATAGTCTGACACCAGAAACGCACTCTCTTAATACTAACATTACATTGCTGCAGACTGACACGAGACACACGCTGCTTTAATTTAATACTAACATTATATTTATGTAGTCTGACACCAGAAACGCACTCACTTAATACTAACGTTACATTGCTGCAGACTGACACGAGACACACTCTGTTTTAATTTAATACTAATATTACATTGCCGTAGACTGACACTATAAACGCACAGTTCTAATACTTACACCGCATTTATGTAGTCTGACGCTAGAAACGGTGTGTTGTGATATGATTTGGGTTTTTAACGTAGCTTTAACAATTTTTCAGTCATATCGCTACGATGTCTGCAGCGTGGCAGTTTATGGTTATGTCTAGCACTGGGGCATCATGCCGCAGACATATAGCATGAGATCCCGCCCAGTCACACTATCCTGACACCTGGCCGACCAGTCCTAACACTAATGCTGAGCGCCAAACGAGGCAGCTGTTAGTACCATTTTTGTAAGTCTTTGGTATGACTCGGCCAGGGATCGAACCCATGATCTCCCGCATGCGAGGCGGACGCTCTAACCTCTAGGCCACCGGAGCGTACTGTTTTTAATATTAACATTAGATTGCTTTAGTTTGACATGAGACACAAGATGTTTTAATTTAATACTAACATTACATTGCTGTAGTCTGACACTATAAACGCAGTTTAAATACTAACATTGCATATACGTAGTCTGACACCAGAAACGCACTGTTTTAATACCAACATTACATGTATGTAGTCTGACACTAGCAAGACACTGCTTTATGTAATACTAACAAGTCATCGCTGGAGTTTGACATTAGGTACTGTCCGTTTTAATACTAACAGGTTGATGGCGTCTAACATGAGACACACGCTGTTTTAATTTAATACTCACATTGCATTTATGTAGTCTTATATTAGTAACGCACTGTTTTAATACTAACCTTACATTGCTGTAGTTTGACACTAGCAACGCACTGTTTTAATTGAATACTAACAAGTCATCGCTCTAGTCTGACATTAGTCTAGGAACGCTCCGTTTAATACTAACATTACACTGCTGTAGTGTGACACTAGAAATAATCAGCTCCAATCAAACGTTACCATTACATTACAGAAATCTTCTGCTCCAGTCTGGCAATACCAATACATTGCTGTAGTCTGACAATACCAGTACATTGCTCTAGTCTGAAAACATCGTTACATTGTTACAATCTGCCAATATCAGTACATTGTTCCAGTCTGAAGACATCGTTACATTGGCTCAATCTAACACTAGCAAAACATTACTTCAGTCTGAAGACATCGTTATATTTTTTCAATCTGACACTAGCAAAGACATTATTCATTTTGACACTAGATTTGCTTTGCTTTTTCTGAAACAGGATACGCGTTAATCCGATATGACCTAGAATCACAATTTTCCAATCTGATCTAGAACGCTTTGCTCCAATCTGACATTAGCAATTCGCTGTATAAATATTATTAATAATCTCTTCCATTGGCTAACCTCACTCTGCTAATTACAATCAGACGATTAGACACTAGAAAATCCGACCTAGCGACGCTGTCAACAACAATTACAATCACGTCAGGAATCACGAGTCGAATTTGAAGAGGATACAAAACAATTATTTAAACCGATTGTCGAACCAACAAAGAAAATTGTTACAGCAACTGAGGCAACACAACGAGCTATTTGGATGTATCATTTGTAATGCATTCCACCAATCTGACACTGTCAATAGATTGCTCTAATCAGAGACACCAGAAGAACGCTGTTATAATCTGACATTGACTCAGTTGGACACTAGCAGTATAATTCTCCGATCTTACACTAGGAATACGTTGCTCAAATCTGACACTAGCATTACATTGCTGTAATATGACCCTAGAGGTATCATTCTCCATTCTGGTGCTAGCATAGTGTTGCTCGAATCTGATACTAGCAATACATTACTCCATTCTGGCGCTGGAAATACATTGCTCCAATCTGACACTAGCAATAAATTGCTCCAATCTGATACTATTAATAAATTGTTCCTGTCTGACACTAGATATACGTTACTTCAATCTGACACTAGCAAGTAAGGTCTCCAGGCTGACACTAACAATGCATTGCTACGATCTGACACTAACAATAAATTGCCCCAATCTGACACAAGCAACTCATTACTTCAGTTAAACTTTTGCAGGATTTGAACCAGCACCATTCTCGTCACCAATCCAAACGATATTCATTGAACATGGGTTAAATTATGGCAGCTGGAATGATATCGTTGAACATGGGCTAAATGTAGCCATTAGACCGATATCACTGAGAATGGGTTAAATGTTGAGATGTAGAATGATATCACAGAGTATGGGCTACAGGTTGACATGTAGACTGCTATTACTGTACATGTGCCAAATGTTGTCATGTAGATCCATAGTACAGATCATGGGCTAAATGCTGGTATTTAAACGAATATCATGGACGACATACTTAACATCAATAATGTCATGTTTTAACTCGGAATAAGAAAGAGCCTGGTGAATTTGAAACTTGGAATCAGAATCGGTCTGGTGAATTTGAAACATGCATCTATCAGAATCGGCCGGGAGAATTTTAAACATGCATATATCAGAATCGGCCTGGTGAGTTCGAAATATGCATCTATCAAAATCGGATTGGTGGATTTGTAACATGCATCTATCAGAATCGGCCTGGTGAACTTGAAACTTGGAATCAGAATCGGCCTGGTAAATTTGAAACATGCATCTATCAGAATCAGCCTAGTAAATTTGAAACTTGGAATCAGAATAGGCCTGGTGAATTTGATACACGCACTTATCAGAATCGAGCTGCTAATTTGAAACATGCATATATCAGAATGGACCGTGTGTTTGAAACATGCATCTATTGGAATCCGTCTGATGACTTATAAAAATACATCTATCACAATAGGCCAGGTGACTTTGAAAATTACATCTATCACATATATGACTTAGATACATTACATTTGCGTTATTATTTATTGGCATGTGAAGTTTTATAAAAAATAACTAAGGTGCAAATTGATACATACGAATTAGAACTACAGTTTTCAGGCAAAGGAGATATCTAATTCATACGCCTGTCTGATACACTTTATTTGCAATCAATGGCAAGTTAGCTAGGAAGACAATGGCATTCCGTTTAACAAGATTCTCCAGTGTTTTTCACTTTGGAAAACAAGTCACAAGGGTACATAGTTCTTAGTAACATAAGCGATTGTCTCCTGGAACAAGAACTTTTTTAGTCTCTCTCTCTCTTAAGTTATACATAAAACAGATCGGAAAATGCTATTCCTGGATTTTACTGGATAATGCGTGAGAATACCTTGCAGGATTAATATTCAATACAAATAATAATACCATACAAGTTAGAGAATTTTTAATTCGTCTCGAAGGAGATTCGAACCAGGTCCAAGAGTAAACGGCACCAATAGCCTTGCCTGAATGCACCAGTCATATACCATCACGACTAAGCACATCACAAAATAATGATTCTACTAAGACAGTTGTACATGAACTCCTGCGTAGCAGGCACAGTAATTCTTGTATAGTCGCCAATTCGTGGACTTGCAACACGAATACTATATTCAAGAGGAAGATGACCACCCGAAAAAGGCAATTTCATCTTTTCGATTTCGAATGCATGCAAGAGACTGGCATTCTAATCCAAATTTCTGCGTGGCTCATCGAGCGTGCGAAAAGTGCACCCAAGAGCCTATCTTTAGTAATTGCCCTCACTGCACCAAGATTCCTGGAGAACGTGAACAAATCTTTCGACCACCTAACAAGCGGGCCGATTTCGACCAATTGATCTTAGACTCCATCGACGAGATGTGGAGCCATGAGGACATCAAACGTTATGGAGGTTGCCATGGCAATGCCACGGTGATGGCTCACAATTTCTCGGGATACGATGAATAATTTCTTCTCAGATACTATACGGAACAAAGTACTAAATGTCAGAAAGTGACTTTGAACGGAGCCAAAATCATTTTCATGCAAGTGGGACAAGTACAGTTTAAATTCGGCCATGCTTTGAGTCGAATGTCTAAAACGTTTGGAATGACAGAAATGGCCAAAGGCTATTTTCTGTACTTTGTCAATACAGAAACCAATCAACACGCAATTCTACCCCATTTGCCTGATGCTAACTACTACGATCCCGACATGCGCACCTAACAACGAGAAGCTTTCTACGCTCGATACCACACTCACGCCTCGGACCCCTTCGACTTTCAAGAAGAAATATTAAAGTATTGTCGTTCCGACGTGGACATATTACGGCATTGCTGTGGGACATTTCGAGAATTATTCATGGAACACCGAGGGAATGATCCTTTGAAAGAAGCTTGCACCATTGCCAAAGCGTGTTCCTTAGAGTACCACCAACGATTCATGCCCGAATACTCCATGGCTGTCATTTGCCCTCAAACGACGAACTTTCTCGAACGTCAATATTCGGTCAAATCCCTACGCTGGCTACACTACTTGTGCGATAAAGACGACAACTGGATCTTTCACGCCCGAAACAGAGAAGGCGAAAAGACCATTAGAAGGTATACGGTGGATGGCTGGAACTTAAGAAACCCTAAGATCGTGTACCTGTTTAACGGTTGCTTTTTTCACGGAAGTCCCATCTACTACCGTCAAAGTGAGGCTAAAAATCAGTTTTTACAACATACCATGGAACACTCGTAGAGGCCACTTGTCAACTGCGCTTGAAGTAAGAACAGCAAGGATACCAAGCGGTGGAAATGAGGGAACACGAGAACTATCACCGTTTGAAAACAGATCCCGAGTTTAAATATATCGAGGAATGTTACAGGTTGGTGCTCCCTCTGAATCCAAGGAAGAGTTTGCACGGAAGATGGACGAATGCCACCTGTTTGCTATACAAAGCCGACGAGGAGAAAGGAGAAGAAATCAAATACTTGGACGTGTGTTCGCTGTATCCTTACGTGTGCAAATATTCTCACTTTTCCGCAGGGCACCCGCAATTTCTGACGGAACACATCGACTTGGACAACATTCGACAATACGAAGGATTGATCAAGTGTAAAGTCTTGCCTCCGACGGACTTGTACCATCCTGTTTTACCTCACCATTGCAAAGGAAAACGGATGTTTCCTTTGTGCCGTACTTGTGCCGAAACTTGCAACTAAGACCAACCTTGTCAGTACACCCAGGAAAAACGTGCCTTGACAGGAACGTGGGTCAGCATGGAATTGTTTAAAGCTCTGGACTCGGGATACCAACTGTTAGAAGTGTACGAAATACGAAATTTACCACTTTCCCAAAACAGAAGAACACCCCAAGGGTGACGAGAATCAGAAAGGCATTTTCGCAGACTACCTGGATGCCTTTTTGAAACCGAAACAAGGAGCTAGCGGCTATCCTTCTTGGTACCACAATCCCGAAGACCAAAACAAATTCAAAGAGAAATACTTGGAGCAGGAAGGCATCACTTTAGACGGGGAGATAAACGAAGGAAGGCGATCGTTTGCCAAAGTGATGTTAAATTGCTTGTGAGACAAAATGGCACAACAACCGCTTTTACCTAAGATGGAGTATTTGACAGAACCTTCCCGCTACTTCCAGATGATTCACGACAAAACCAAAATCATGAAACACGTGGACGTCCTTAGTGAGAACTTGATCCTGGTCAATTACGAAAAAGAACTGGACTTTGTAAAAGCCGACGAATTCGGAAATGTCATCACTGCGGCTTACGTGACATCCCATGCTCGTTTAAAACTGTACGAGGCCTTACACCAACTAAGAGATCGCGCCCTGTACTTTGACACGGACAGTTGCATCTACATTCAACGTCCTGACGATCATCGTTACCCTAAAATAGAAGGAGACCGTTTAGGAGCCTGGACGGATGAGTACCCCGACGACAAGATTCTAAGTTTTGCTGGTGGTGGTCCAAAAAATTACGGGTACAAATACCGTGACAGACAAGGAGAAGTGCACACGGAGTGTCAAGTGGAAGGATTGATTCTCCATTATCGCACCAGTCGAATGGTAAACTTTGGAGTGCTGAAAGAAGACTTGTAATCTGGAGAGGATCAACATTTTAACGTGACCACCTACCAACCTCACAAGATTGAATGTTTACTCACAAACCAAATCGTCAGCCGGTCTTTGGAAAAAGTGTATCAAATTGTGTACCAGAAAAGAGTTTGGCTTCCCAACCACTTCACTTTACCTTACGGACACGTCGATGTTGGCCAGCATATAAGACCGATAGTTCATTGTGACTACCATTGCCAAGCGCGAAAGATAAATCCTTTTACACAGCAAGTATCAAGCGAGAGAAAATTCGAGTGCGATGTTGTGCCTCACGATCATATCACCAATGCAGTACCAAGTCTTAGTTGTTTATTTACTGACGCCATGGAAAACTATGTGCAACCAGTGGGACTTCTAGACTGCAAGACATTACCTTATGGACACGCTGATATCATCCGGTATAAAAAGGCACGACTTAGAGGGAAAAAAACGACACCTCATTGCGAGGACAAACGCCGAGAAAGATGAATCACTCTACGCAGTTGAAAAAAGAGGAGTAACAAACATCACTGACCTCTTTCACCACCATACCGTCACAGCAAAGTGCGTCTAAGAAGGAAAAGGATTCAGTAAAGCTAAAGGAGTATTATAGCATCGAAATGACTCAGACAGCATCTTCGAGAAAAGTTAGGACGACAACTTACACCCAAACGATGAAATGTAAAGACTTAGCGTCTGATGTTCCAGCCGAGGAAGCAGTAGGTTTCATTACGGTCTTATTTGACTCTCTGTTAGAGGATCTCAAACGTCAGTGTCATGTCCAAGACCGAGGTCGTTTGAGCCTATCTATGTATCACGACAGTTTGAACTCTCCTGTATGTCTCGGATTTGGAACACCTGCAGAATTAACTTCTTAAAAAAAGCTATTGAGGGCTACTGAAGACGTGCAGACGATGAGAGAAAAATTTGACGTCACCCATGGAAAAGTGACCATTCACAATAACCGCCATTGATCTGCTTATCGATAAGTTTACCTAGCACAATGGACATAACAGCAGATTTACGAATGAAAATGAGTACGTGATGGGAAACATCTACGTTGGGACACAAGTGGCAGCTGACCAGATTTTAAACAACGTGTGTGACGGATACAGAGAAAAACATAAACTTTGTCCTATTTGATTGTTTGTTGTCTGTTTTGTTTTAGCTTTTTCTTAAAAATGGACATTAATTGTAGTATGAAAAG
>JAECUM010096026.1:0-25087 GCA_016617855.1 Megalonaias nervosa | reverse complement strand
TTGATCTTGGATCGTGTAAATGTATCGTTATAAATCCAAACGGAACAGCTTGTGCTTTTGAAAAGAAGTTTTTAAATTTAATCATGTCCATGTCGCCTGAACACCAAGTATAATAAATATTCTGTAGAGCATAATTATCTACTCCATTAAATACAACTAAAATATTGCAGTTGTCTCTGATTACTTTTGGAATTTGTGTATATCTCTGAGTAACATAAATCACATCCGTGTTTTTATGTCTACCTCGAGAAAATATTCTAGCTGGATTTGATTGTTTGTCCAGGATAACATCATCATACACTACTAAATTATTAATGAATCCATCTAGATCACCTACAGATGGTGCTTCATCAATATCGGTTATAAAATCAATAATATCATTTCCATCCAGTAGTTTTGCATTTTTATTAAAATCCTTAAGTACTTCATAACACCTCTGATCATCTACAGATGGTGCTACTAAATACAGTTTGTTCCACTTGAGCCATCGCATAATCAGATTAAGCAATAATTGCGTCTTTCCACTTCCAGATGGGCCTATTATAATCATTCTGATAGAATTTGGTAACGCTGGATGGTGCTTTACTGGCTCTTGTTTTCGTGTCGCAGAAAAGTCAATTATATCCATATAATTAATAATGTGAGTCTATATTGCGTTCGATGCAGAGCACCTACACCTACTACTGAATTAACGACAATAACAACAAGAAATAAAAGACGTGCACTTACAGGCAAGTGTGTGAAATGTGGTACCAAGAAATATAAGTTTATTCCAACAAAGACAGGTGGGGGTGATATCGCTGCTTCGTTAGGAAAATTACCAGGAACTCCATGGGCTAAATATCCCGGTGAGAAACACCTTCCTGGATATAATTACTGTGGTCCTGGAACTCGACTTCATATCAGACTCGATGATCAAGATCAACCAAAACCAGGAGAGTATTCAGTAAATAAGATTGATCAAGCGTGTCATGTTCACGATGTCGCGTATAAAAGTAAGGATTTGCAACACCGACATCTTGCGGATGTGAAATTGATTCACGCGTTAAATTCTATACCTAATAAATCTCTCAGAGAAAAAATAGCTAGTTTTCTAGTAAAAACTGCTATGAAAGGTAAACTAGTGTTAGGGGCTGGCAATTAATTATATAACTATCATAATGGAATCTGTTTATTATTCCCCGAGAGGATTCTGGAGAGGCAAGGCAGCGATTAGTAAACTCGCCGAAGCAGCAAAAGTTTCACGTGATGTCGCTGCATCATGGTTAGCACGACAGGCAATATGGCAAATCTTCCTAAGTCCACCTAAAAGAATTCATTACGCGCATTTTGATGTTAGTGTCCCTAATGAAGTTCATCAAGCAGATATTTTGTTTTTTACCACACGATACCATTAAAACACATGGACGAAAATCACGCACGTACAAATACGCATTAACTGTCGTTGACATTGCGAGTAGATATAAAGAAGCGGAGCCATTATCAACAAAGACAACATCTGAAGTTGCATCTGCGTTTGAGCGCATTTATCAACGTGGTGGTCTACGATGGCCACGGTTATTACAAGTTGATCCCGGTAAAGAATTTCTTGGAGTAGTATCAGCGTTGATGAAGAAACGCAACGTTAAAATCAGACGAGGACATACTGAAATTCATCGTGATCAGGCAATCGTTGAACGATTTAATAGAACACTTGCCGAGCGGTTATTCGGATATCAATATGCAAAGGAAATATCTACTGACCTTAAGTCGGGTGAGCGATCTCGTGAATGGGTTGCAAGATTACCGAGTATGATAGCTGCGTTGAATAATGAAATTACTCGTGCAACTTCCATGAAACCTTCTAATGCGATCAAAAAAATATATATACCCCGTAGCAATGGCTACGGACGACATGAATCTTTCTCTCAACCAGTATTAGGTAATGTAACTGTAAGGTATTTATATGAACCCGGCGAACTTGAAGGTGGTAAAAAAAGAGCAACCGATCCTATCTGGAGCGTAACTACACATAAAATTTCTAGCGTGGTTAGATCCACTGGTAGACCTCCAATATACAGACTAGATTCTACAGCCCCTCAACGTGGATTTGTACGTGAACAATTGCAAATAATTCCTGAGGATACACAATTACCACCAAGTTCAATTTTGTAAACGTCCAGAGCCTCGACGTCGATTACACTCAAGACAAGTCAGCATCACATTATCACGTATATGACCGAGATCACTATTAATTCTGTCTACGGTAAATTGTCTTGGATTATTATTCGAATACTGCCATGACATATTACAGTTGCAACTTGCGCAATTATTATTCTGTAATTGTTTTAGTTTTATAATAAATTCAACATCAATATCAAAGTAATGATTATTTTTTTTTTGTCAAACTGCTTATAACCAGATAGTTTTTTTCTTATTACGTCATTATTAACAGTTTGATCATTATTTTCTATAAAATTCATAATAACTCTACTCAGTTGAGATATTCTCCTGACCCTAGAAACTGCGAGATAGACTAAATTTGACCACTCGATCCGATCATCTACAATCCAGATTCTAGTATCAGTTATAGTTAATCCCTGTGATGAGTGAATCGTTATAGCGTATCCTAACGTCCACGGTGATTTATTCATACTCAGCGCATTCTCAACGACATTAATATCGACTAAAATAATATCATTCAAGACAAGATTCTGTATCCTTGGTGGAACCAAGGCACCAGGAATTTTAACATCAATATTCTGTCGTCGAGTATCTGCTGGGCGATAACATAATGGTACAGGTAGATCTGAAAACTTTTCTTTATGTAACGTAAATAATTTATTCTGTAGTTCATCACGAAGTATCCTTCTACTCGCGACTATTAAATCAGCGGGATTCCATAAAGTCCAAAATTCATTCATAGAAGTCTCTGGAATTACTCCTCGCATTATCTCACATTGTACTCTGTCTGGCTGAAGTCTGATTAACCTTTTAAATTCCTTCAGCGGTTCATCGATAGCTCTATGGTCATCATGTATTTCTTCATAATAATTTACGTTATTCTTCAGACATTCATGTGGAGACTCTCCAGCAAAGGGTGGTGGTTGACCATGATCGCCGCACATAATCACAGCAGTATTCTTCAATAACAACCAATCAAGAAATGTTTTTAGTGTTTCTAACGACACCGTGCATATCTCGTCCCATATAATATATTTAGGTATATATTTTTTCACCCATCCGCGATGGAGTCCATGTGTCTCCGCACCATCTAAAGAAACTATGATATGTACACGATTTTACTCCTCGTTCTTTTATTTCTCTAGCAAGTTTATGTGTAGGTGTTAAAACAATCATATCTGAGATATTATTTATAAATAAGTTAATCGCACGAGTTGTTTTACCTGACCCTCCACACCCATTAAGATAAACGGTCTTATACCTAGATACAGGATCGTACACAGATGGTGCAGATGACTTTGATGTTTGATTATTATTTTTGTAATATGTCTCCACAATTTCAACATCTGCAGATTCAGAATAACTAAATATATTTTCTTGTTTTATTCTCCACGTCCCCCATTCACCATTACCGAGTTTTAATAAATCCTTATATTTTTTATGTATATAAAATGAATCCGTAGCGACTCTGACAGCGTGACGAGGAAATTTATTTGTCATCGATAGTAGGTTTATCGAAACATAAGCTAACATCGAAGATCTTAAATGAGTAAATTGTGGTGAGTCGCCATCAAGGTAGCTCACAATGGTACCTAGTTTTGTTCCATCTGATAAATAAGCATTACATCTGTTTATAAACGTATTTTTTTCCGTTGCATCAGCGATTATAAAATCTAGTTCAGCATCGTCCATAATCAATCTTGTACACGCTCGTTTATAATCGTATGAACCACCTTGAGTAAATTTACCGATTATCTTTCTACCAAGATCTTTTGCAAATTTCTCATCGTACTCGTTTCTGCATTTATTTATTTTAATAATATGATCTTCATCAATATCAGGGAATTCTTTTCTGGTATCATCGATATTAAATCTATTTGGTTCTGGTAACCAAACTTGCTTCTGTGAATTATACGATATAATCGCTTCAGTTACTCTCAACGATATTAAAAATCCAACATCAAGCATATATCGCAATAGTACTATTGGAACCCAATATTTTTCTGAAAAATGTCTTCCAAACCAAGCATAAGTAATCGGATGGAGATTTTCTGCAAACTCGAATAATTCTACATGAGCAAATCCGGTTAAGCCAAAATCTGGTAAATGTCCGTTTATCGCAACCCTGGTCATGTCATGTGTAGGATGTCCGAATCTCTTAAAGTATTTAGAACATACTCCATATCCAAGAAAACTCCCAGGATAACACGCTGCCATATCAACCGAGATAACATCACTATGGTTGTATTTGGTGTTCCATAATCCACCGTGACCATATTCTACACAGCTTTTCTTGACATCTTCAAGGAATTCCGATCGTGTTGGTTTCCATAAATTTTTTTCCTGAGCGAAATGAGCCGCTACAGATGGAACTGTAAAACAATTATTTAATAATTGTCTAATTTTGACATCGTCTGAAGTATATTCACGCCAAAGGCGCTGCGCAAGATGTTCCATTTCTACATTAAGAGATTCTGTACGGTAAATATCACCATTAGGCCGTACAAACTGATCGTAATGATCATATTCCGAACTCTGAAATAACCAAACGGATACAGGGTCACTTTTGCTGATATTTTTAATAAAATCAAAGATGTCACCGTTATAAAATTTAACCGTTCTATCTCGTGGAAATATTGTTACTGCTGAGGTCCATGCGTGCGCGTTATGATCAATAATATCTATCGGAGCTCCTCTTGATTTATATTTCGATTTATATAAAATCTCTCCTGTCAGCGTTTTTACTGTTATTGGGAATTTTAATTTCTTTTCTAGCTCAGCGACATCTTTGATAGACGCTCCGGTATCTTTAACGGACTCTGCCCATTTGTTTATTTTTTTACGTCTTAAATCAGTTAAACCATTACCACGTATCGCGTTTGTAAAATGTTCTGTAACTCGTTCAGCTACACAGTTTATTCTTGATATTTTCATCGGTTTGAGATCCGCAACATTAGGTTTATCATTCAGCGGAAATATTCCATATACAACTGCAGTTGCTGGATAACTTTGTATATAGTAAGGTTTGTCAACACCGGTTAGTATTCCGGGCTTAGATTTATTACTCAAAAGAACAATATTACCCCCGGACTGCACACGGACGGGATCACGCTTATCACGAATAATCCAAATATCTTCTTCTGTATTTACAATAAATTTTATTAAAATAAAATATTTTTGATTATCAAGGTGATTAATAATTACTTTTCCTCGTTTGTCATTCATCATATTAGTAACATTTCCAACTCTGAATGTGGACCACACATGAAGCACCATCGTCACGAAATTCCTTTTTTGCTTCACGAATACGTTCGGTTACATCCTCATCCGTTAATGCCAGATCCTGCATCGAAGTACTAAATTTATATTCTGATAGTCTGTCAAGATCGAATCTAGCAAGGGAAGGTTCAATAACGGATAATTCCTCCATATAATTAAAACAAATATTTAAATTAAAATTTTATTATATATATATAATGATTGAAACACAAAACAAATGTGCTTGGCTCAAAATTGGATATACTTCTACTTGTAATAAATCGTGTGTGAACAAATACTGCGGAAATCATGCACAGAGTATCAAAAATGGAAGTACAGGACCAATACCGTGTGTGAAATGCGGTGTTGGAGTAAGAGGAAAAACTCAATTGTGTCTAAAATGTGGCGGAAAAAAATATAGAGAACTAAAACGATATTATGACAAAAAAAATAACACTGACTCTCCTATAAAGACAGAAGAAGATTATCTGGTTAGATTTCAAAACAATGATTTAGACAAATAATATTATATATATAATGGAGCAAAACGAATTTGTGGCGCATCCTATAATAAAAAATTATGAAGCATCCCGAGATGGTGTTATTAGAAACTGCAGATTGAAAAAACCAGTAGGTAGGGTTAACAATACTGGTTATCTTAGATTTACTGTTAATGGCAAGAAAAATTATTACTCACATAAATTCGTATTTGAATGTCATTTTGGATTGATCAAGGATGGACTTGTAGTTGATCATATTGATGGAAATCCCCATAATAATCGGTTATCTAATTTACAGGCTATTACACAAAGTCAGAATACTGCACGGGGAAATACTGGAAAATGTAAAAAGTTTGCAAGAAGATCTATTAAATCCATAAATATAGAAACAGGATGGGAAATTACTTTTAAATCGATGAATACAGCTGCCAGATATTTTGGTATTTGCATGCCTTCAGTACAACGTGTCGCAAATAAAATATACAAATCTGCCCTTTCGAAAACATATAATCAGCGGATAGTATTTGAATATGTCTAACTCTCTATTCCTAACAAAAACAAATAGTTCGACTCTGTCAATTTTCCCAAGGGTTTTGTTTAGCCATAATTACAGTCACTGACTCTGTCAGGGGTTCATCTTCACCGTCGCTGCTCTCAGCATTGACAGAATCAGATAGCATAATCTTTCTTAATTGCATTACACGATTATCCACAATCTTTTTTCTTTCGTACTCGTGAGACAGTTCGGATTTAATATTTTCGATAGAACGTGCAAGAGGTGCAAATAGCTTTAACTGATTGTCGTTTACCATAGCTAGTGATTCAAGCATGGATTGATAAATTAATTTTATAAATCTATAAAATAAATATTAGCTCCCATGACTTTTTTTTGTTTTGTGTGTGATATATGGTTATGAAATATATACAGATGGTTTATGATTTTGATTTTGGACGGCACAAACATAAACTTATCCGAATGATATATGATTGTATGGTTCAGATGGTTTATGATTTTGGACGGCACAAACATAAACTTATCCTAATGACATATGATTGTATGGTTATGAAATATATACAAATGGTGATGACGGGGGAATCTTGTCTACGTCCAACAGATTTTGTACACTCTCCCCCCATACAAAACCCCGGGAGTGTAAAACGTACACCCCTCAAGGGTGTATGATAGGAGAGTGCATTTTGTCTGTTGTGGATATCGAGGAAATTCTCCGGGTTCCCCCCCAATTAAATAAGCATCAGTCGCAAATGCAAGATAATATCTTTAGCATTTTTGGAGACTCGAACACGCGAGAGTCTGTAGGGCTTCGATCTACGTCAAACCGTCTTACCATTTCGGCCATCGTTCTCTTATCAATAATACAGTTAAATTTAAATATATATAATATATTTACGCTGTCTCACAGAACTTGTATTACTAATAGAATGTAGAACTGTACTTCAGTTTTTCAAAATTCATAAAATAATTTGCGCGTATAAGTTATAGTTCGTTAAGGTAACAGACAGACGGACTAATACGCTATACACGTATATACAACTGGATTTGTACAGGTAACGAACGTAGTAGTAAGGGAAATAATCGTTCAATTTACTCCGCAGAGAGAGCTAGCCGAGTTATCTCGCTTTATTATATATACAATTGCTTTAATCATAGAAATTTGATTATTATTCATGTATTTACTCATCAGATTATTTTTTTTGTCCCCCTGATTAAATAATCAGACGTTCTATGAGCATATATACAAATTAATATTAAGAGATTCTTGTCTTAGATCCAAAATGTTTCCTGCCTGGTCAGTGAGTTTGAAATTTATTCTTGTCAGAAATGGATTATGAACTCGCAGGTATACGGGGTTAATTGGTTCTGATACAATTAACGAACCGGGAGGGACCAACGGACTAAAACTGAATAATATGTACCCTTGCTGGGCCTGGCTAGACTTAGAAAGATCTACCTGATAGCTACCTTCAATAACATCACATACCAGATTGATTGCAATTGTTGTTGTTATGTTTACAATGTCCGGCGATATATGTCTACCGGCATCAAAGGGATTGTTATTGTGTTTTAGTATAACCGGTGGTGGGGCTATTTTTCTCCACGATTCACTTACTCCCGGATAATATTCTTCAATAAGATCATTTAATGATTTCTTCATTTCAGCGTTATTTAGATCTGGTATAATAAATGTTTGTGATTGTTCTTCTGTTATTTTATAATAATCAAGAAATAATTGCTTACCTAATGATGTTATTGAAACGTTTATAATACTTCGATTGGCTATGTATAAATCGAATAGGATACCATTTAAGTGTTTTATTAACTCGATTATTTGCTGCTTGACATTATGATCATAATGTTGTGATAATGAAGTAAGTAAATTTCTTAGATCATTAAACGTTTTATCGTATTCAGGTTTAAGAGTATCTAAAAGTTCTTTAAAAAGTTCTTCATCAGGAATAGGTTGACTCCCCCCTTTGATAAGAATAAATACTGTTCTAAATATCTTGGGGATCCTTTTACCGTCAAAATCGGTAAAGTAATGATCATTGTTGTTTGGATCATGAAATCCAAATATATATTTCCATGGATCTTTATTTCGATATTCTGGATCTTTAATAAATTTTTCTTCACTCGTTTTAAACTCATTTTTAGTTGGTTCTGAAACTCCATTATAAACCGGTGCGACTTCAGGCCATCCTAACACGGATCTAATCGAACTCTGATAAATATCTACGAGATAATCAGGAGAATTTATTTCAATCGCCGCTGATAATGTTGGTTCATGAACAGTAATCGCTATTTTAGATTCTTTTCCTGTAATAGATTTAATTCTGCGTTGGAACTCATCATTAATCTGTTCTATTTGATAACTGCCCGTTGAAATTCCAACACCTTGCCAATCAGGTGTTCCATCTGGTTTATTTTTATTCGCAAATACCAGTGAATTATTTGGTTGTTGTCCACCAAATGGTTTTGATCTGATATTTGGCCAACTATAATAAACTCGTAATTGCGCTAGCGCTATTTCCTTTGCTGGAATTGCAGTTGGAAAATTAACGCTAAATTCAGGATTGGTTGAACTTAATGATATCATAGTAGTTTTTGACGGCGTTGTATTAGCCACGATCTGCTGAAGTAATTGCGACTCTGACATTATTATTATCGTTATTATTTAATTCTCCATCTTTCCGTCACTAGCGATTATGAACGCTTCATCGTAGGTTTTCATTATCGTTACGAACTCCTCATCGGATATTTTACCATCACTGAGATACGCTGAAATATACGAGCATAATTTAGTGTATGCGGCTGTTGCTGTGTGCAATTTCATCACGTACTCGTTTAGTTTATCATTCGTACACGTAGATATTTTTTTAGAGATAATACTGAAAATACCTGCACATGTTGTTGCCGTTGAAACTATAATCGTTACAACTGCAGGCGCTGTCATCGTTATTGTTGATAATAATAATCCACTTCCAGCAATAACAGCAGAAACCGAGTATACCATTATATCAATAACGACCATACGACGACGATATTTTTTTACCTTTATCGTGTAATCGTCGATGATATTTTTTAGTTTAGTTTGACACTCACATACTTGAGCGTATCTGTGACGTTGAACGTCGATAAATGATTCTTGATTCATTATACTTATTTAAGTAACTAATTCGGGAGTTTCAGCTACAAACTCAATACACCACCAATAAGTCGCTGCGGTTAACTTTTTATCATTCGCTATTAGCATAAACGTTTCCTCGACATCTTTATTTAACACTATAGACACAATTCCAGAAAAATCATCGGTTGAATGACGCCATGGAAATGTGGTAAATATACTGAATTTTGCACTACTAAATACAGATAATCTGTATACACCAGTAACCTCTGCAGTGTGTTTAAAAGTGTTATTTTCCTGCGACCATGTTGCCTTTCCTGATGCTACTGTGTACACGATATTAATGATCTGCTTGTGAGGAATTTTAACGAGATTAGTTTTTTGAATAATGTTAGGAATACCACTAATGATATCGTTGAGTCTTGCGTTAATGTCAGCGAGATTAATAATAACAGTTGGTGGAGTTCCAAAAAATTCGGTAATAGATCTGTTTACATTTCTACGAAAATTTAGAAATGTTTGTATGTGATTAAAATATTCAGTTCTAAATGCAGCAATTCCATCATTAATTGTCGTTAACGAAGTCGTTATTGGAATTTCCTTATCGTCGACGTATTTCTTCGTTGCAGCGTCGAAATCTGTTTCTGGTGTTCTGAGATTATTAATACCATTATTATTCATGTCGAGAAATGCACGCATTATACCACCGCGCACCGACACGTACTTGGATTCTTGATCATCGACGTATTTTTTTGTTGCTACGTCTGTATCTGCGATTGGATCTCCAAGATACGTAATTTTTCTTCTTGACATAATAATGTCACCGGTAAATACATCACCAGTTTTCTTAACATAGTCGTTAACCGATTTACCGGAATCCTGTATTTTACCCTGATCAGTAAAAGTAACGACATTATTAACAACCGCGTTGGGAATTCGTACAAGAACATCTAGTAGTTGTATATTACTCGTTTTTAATCGTCCTTGTTTGTCCTGAAAAACGACGACTTCATTCTGATCCACACTTGTTATATTTAATAAATCATCGATTTCATTTCTGAGCTGATCAAGAGTTGCATATTTAGATAAATCGATCTTCTGAGCTCTACCTGAGGATCTTCCGTAAATATCTACCATTATATTTACTGATATCAGTTTAAGTATTATGACGTAGTGTAGTGAACGCGTGTACGACTTTATGAGGCGGCGCTGTTGATTTTGATACAGCATCAAGCACAGCGAGGGTTTCACGACCCCATATTGGAGGATCAGTTATTTTTTGTGTTGGTAGCGTTGAATACCAGATTGGAATATCACCGGTAACGTACTTTAAAAATTCTTTTGGTGGTGCTAATCCATACGAATCGAAATAAATAATTCCACGTGGATCAATTGCATATCCTACCCAGTGCGTGCCTGGGCCAGAATTTTTATCGAGATTAATAATACCGGTTTCAGAACTGCTAGCAGTTCTAGGTAATTGATCACGCATAAAAACACCTCTGAAATTTTTTATTTTTAATTTTTTAGCAGCATCGAGTAAATCAAAATTGGACATAGGTGATATTAGTAAACTGTCCCTGGTAATCTTAGGCCTTTTCCGTACCACGAATGTGGAGTCCCTGGCAATCTTAGACCCCGACCGTATGCTGGGCCTGATAATCTTAGACGGCCCGGCTGTGGTACGTTTGGTGCTCTTAGACGTCTTCCGTGTTGCTTTTGTCGTGATCTTTTTTTTGAACTTTCTGCGTGTATAATTCCTTGACCCGTTGCTTTCTTTAATGCCATTCCAGCAGCAGTTCCAACGGCACCTAGTGCAGCTGCTTTTGCAACAGCTGGGGCTGCAGCGGATATTAATGCTGGTATTGCTGCGAGAAGTGGAAATATACCACCCGTTTTAGCAATATCTTTGATGGCGCCCGCAGAAAGATTAAATTTAACGCCTTTATTTGATTTTTTAGCATCATTGAAGTTTTTAAACTGACGCTCGGTGAACGATAGTTTATTTGCACCGGTCATTTGTTCTCGCTTTAGCGATATTTTTATTCCACAATTATTTTTTGATGCTGATTGCAGCCTTTTAATCTGACCAGGAGTCAGACTCACACTAACGTGATGATATGACATTATTAATATTATGAACGATAACTAATTACATGTTTTCTACTGGAGCATCAATAACTCTCATTCGTCCACCAACACCTTCGAGTAACATCGATTTATCGCTGAGAATAATAGCAATTGCTCTGTAATTAGCAATATCTCCTCGAGTCACACGAGCTCGAAAATGAATATCAACTACTGATTGTCTGGTTAAATCTAAGTGTACTAGAGAAAAATAATAAATCGGATACAGCGATGTAAAATCTAGCTGCGATATTTGTAAACCAGTATCAACATTTTGATCGCGTCCCATGAACGTCATAAGACGATGATATACACGTGCTACATGATTATTTCCAAAATTCAGTAATATATCCTCGGATGGTTCTTGATGTCCATTTATCCTTGATGAAACCTCAGAAACACCGAGTTGGTCAAATATCATGTGACTATGTGTTTGCGAGTTTACTCGAGCAATATTTTGAAACGCAATAAATATATGTCTTGGTGCAGAAACACCTTGCTGAGAAGCTATCTGCCATGTAAATAAACCATCAATTGCACTCTGAACAGCATCTGTGGTCATTGTTAACCATGACAACGTTGATTTACCGCCTTGACTCATAAAAGATAACAACCGGTCTTCTTCGGATATTGACGGAGTCATCACTGGCATCCACAGGGAAAGTTTTGTAAGAATTACTTTACCAGCATCACCAGCAGGTCACCATATTGCATCATCGTCGGTTGCTTTTCGTACTAGTACAACTGTATGTTTGGCTCAGAAAATAACTTTTCTGACACTTCTACAGAATCCAAAGATATGTGACAGTGGAATCGCACATGAAAATCTTCTCTTATTATCTCTTAACATTGATCTACGTGCTGCAAATCCTAAGTTAAATTCTGGATTTGAAAAAGGTAAATCTTCAATAGCAGCAGCAGGAGCAGGAGGAACAGCTCGATCATTAGGCTGTCGAAAGACTTGATTTCTACTGTCAGGGTGGTCAGAAGTATCCTTGACAAACATCATTGATGGACCAGCTGATCTCGAATAATCGTCGCTGTATCTTGCAAGGCCTAGTATTGTTGTAGCAACATCAACGTCTTTCTGAACTGATTCAATATTTTTTCCATCAATCATGTACGTAGCGCTATCAAATAACGCCATAATACCATTATTAACAAAACCAACCATAATACCAGCGGCGTATTCGACATCATTTGTCCTTATAATTTCACCTTCAAATTCGATAAATGCTTCAGCGGGTAGGAAATATCTACTTGTATCCTGAACCTGTAGTTCAATTCGTCCACGCTGATCTGGAATTCGTGTGTCGTAAGAATAATACTGATAATCGCGCACAGACTCATCTTTGAGAACTGGTGCGTCCATGTCAAACGCGGGGTCAGATATGCGCTTAAACATCTTTATTATTATCGTCTTCGTCTAACTCGAAGACCACTTCCTGCTATCAGACTAGCGGTTATATTTTTTTCCTTTTCCGACATCGGGATATCAGCTAACTCCGCTAGTTTTTGATTAGCTGCTTGATTTATTATTTTACTTACACTTGCTGGCATCACTTCAGTGCTAGGTAATTTCACAGGTTGAGGTCGGGTCGTTTGTGGTCTGCGTATTAATCGTGATAGTCTATCTTTAATTGCTGAAAACGCTTTGCTAGCGAGATTACCAACAGCGCCTATACCTTTTTCACCAACGACATCAATAGCTTTCATTCCTAACTGCTTTGCAATCGGTATTGCTTTTGGGGCTATCCTTCTAAACAGACCCTGAATAACATCACCTAATCCATCTCCGTAGGTTGCTCTGTATACAGGTAATCGAGAGTTTATTACCCTGACCATGGTAGGTCCACGAGTATTGTGTATGATCATTTTATTATTAAGTGATTTTATCACTAATTACATACTTAATCACTATAATAATCGTCACTGATTTCATTAATGAGAGATCGATATACATTAATATCCATGATGCCGCCACTAAATAATCGTTTACAAATATCAGCTGCTTCTTTAATGATTTCTGGGGAATTATTACCAGCTCGTTTTCCTCCAATGAGAATTTCTAATCGATCGACATCAGCAAGAACGTTATTGGGACAAGTAATAAGACCACTTCCTAGACCACTTCCAGTCGCGCCTTGAGCGTCTTGAAATTCTTCTTCTGCTGTTCTAACTGGTTGTCGTGGTGATTGCAATCGTTGTATTGTTTCTCGTCGTTCTTGTTCTCGTTGTTGTAGCTTTTGTTGTAGTCGTTGTGCTCGTTGTGGTGATGGTTTTTCAGATTGTTGTGGTAGTACTCGTGGTGTTCGTTGTGGTGGTAATTCAAATTGTGGAGGTGGTAATTCAAATTGTGGTGGTGGTAATTCAAATTGTGGTGGTGGTAATTCAAATTGTGGTGGTGGAAATTCAAATTGTGGTGGTGTTTTTTGTTGTTTTCGTAATCGTTTTATTGTTTCTTGTCGTTCTTGTTCTTGTTGTTGTTGATATTGTTGTTGTTGATATTGTTGTTCTGGCGGTAATTGCATTAAGGCAATATAACTATCTACTGAATGAATATATTTTATATATTTTGAATCGCTGTTTCGAGCTTGATCAGTTTTATGATGTATACGAAATATCCATTTGTACCAATTATCACGACTTACAGGTTTATCAGCATATTCAGGTTTTAAAAACTGTTCTTGATAATTAAAACTTTCCACAGCAACCGCAGCTAAATCTATTGATTTTTTAGCGCTTCTAATAATATCAATAGCATTTTCGGTAAATTTTTCATTTATATTAATTCTTTCTTCTTGTTTTGGTAGACGTTCCTTTATATCACCTATTTCAGCACCTTCAGGTTGATCTTCATCCTCAGGTATTTCCGGGAATGGCATCGCAGCAGCTAATTTTTCTGGAAGTTCACGTAAAATTTCTTTTGTCTTTTTTGTTCTTCTTGCTATTTTTCCAGTTGCTTCAGCGGTTTTCTCTAACACAGGTTGAATACCTTTAGTGGTCTCAGTGATAGGTTTAAATAATTTTTTGTATCCTCTTCAAATTCAACTTGAGATTCCTGACGCGATTGTAGTTGTTGCTTAACAGAATCACGAACAGGTAGATATTTTTTAATTGCCTCTAGTCGCTCTCTTAATTGCCTCTAGTCGCTCTCGAGCTAATTTAGCTGAGTGTGGTTCTTCAATACTCATTATTGATAATATTTATAATGGCTGTTTAATTCATAGCAGCAGTAGAGCTAATTTAGCTGAGTGTGGTTCTCCAATACTCATTATTGATAATATCTATGATGGCTGTTTAATTCATAGCAGCAGTAGAGCTGCTGAACGACCAACGCGTAGTGACCAGATTGTGAAAAAATCAGAAAAAATCTGGTCAGTTAGAGAAGTTTTCATTATTAAGACAAAAGTTTTCATTATTAAGACAAAAACTTTAATGTCTCAGGCAAGTGGTCTGTTCAGCTCTACTGCTGCTAAGTTTCTTATTGCTTTTATTAGTTGTGGTCCCCGTATATGCATAACGCGAACAAATTTTTTTTCAGCTTTTGATAATGTTGGATCATTCATCGAATTAATGCTAAGATTGTTTTATAAGTCGTATTTTTTCTTTTGCTTGTGATTTATTGAAAACATCTGTAAATGAGCTGGGTTTTAAAATTGCGCTGGGGTTAAAAATGTCATCATAAGATTCTCTCGCAACGATTATAATTGGTAGTCCTAACATTTATTATATAATATTGATTAAATTTGATCATCGAGTGTGTATATTTAAAATGCTGTCAATCCTGGTAATATAAATTCGAAAATACAAGTACTTGTTAACAGTATTTTCAGTTGGAATTGTAAAGTATTGTGTTGTTGAAATATACGTGTTCTCCGTGCAATACAATGTTGCCCAGTTGATATCATCGTTTGATCCCTCCAATCGCCAATTATAAATTCACCCAACACTAGAGTTTAATCGACCGCGCAGATGAAATTGCCAAATAGCGACTGCAATGGGACATTTAATTTTAATCCAAAAGTTTTCAACTTCTCCGTTAGTTGTCCACTCTTGTCTATGAGAGAAAGCGTAAAGAGGGTAATTTTCAGGATAATGTGTCGATGCGCTTACCTCAAACCCAACTCGGTTATCACTTGCGTTAAAAAGTGTTGGAATATACCCAATTTGTTTTAAGTTCGTTTTATACCATCACCAGATAGATTATAAACATACGCCTTATTTGTTAGATCATTATGGTTAACTGGAACATATGTCGTTGTTATTTTGTTATTTCTCATATTTATGTTACCTGACATTGGTCCACTGGATCGTTTTAAATACAGGGTGAGTTCTTCTTTTAACTGAGCGTAACTAATAGCATCAGTTTCATTAGCTGGTGGCGAGGTTGTCGGTGATCCAGTTATTTTCCAGTTATTGCTCATTATCAGGTTACCTGTCATTGTATCGCCAGCTTTATTAAGCTTGTTATCGTCAGCAGATTTTAGTTGCGCATAACTTACAGCTTGTGTATTATCAACATTTGCAGGTGGATATGCAATTTCCAACCCAATAATTTTTATTCGACATATTTAAAATATTACCTCTAACCGTTCCACCGGTTTTGTTAAGCTTGTTGCCATCAACATACTTCAACTGTAAATAACTTACAGCTTGGGTTTGATTTAAGTTTGCTGGTTGATATGCGGTTTACAAATTTATAAACGTTTTTCCTGACATATTAAAGTTGCCGCTTAAAGTTCCTTCTGTCAATGATAGTTTATTATCGTCAACAGATTTTAGTTGTGCATAACTAACAGCTTGTGTATTAACAAAATGTAGCGGATAATTTGTTTCTAAACCTAGTACTAATTGATTTGACATCAACAAATTGCCTGTCATTTTATCGCTAGATTTTTTAGGTAGCCTGATAAATCAATGTTGCCTGTTATTGTTGTACTTACAGCCGACGAATCTCCCAAAGTTGTCGCAAATTTTGTATAATAGCTCATTATTTGTCTATTGTTTGGCAATTTTATATAAACTTAGTTTATACCAATGGCAAAGCCATCGTCGATATTAAATTTTGACACAGAACAGCTGGTGCAACATAAAAACAACGATGATCTGCCAGATTGTCATTATCTCGCTGCTGGGAGAACTGGATCGGGGAAAACAAATTTGCTGATGAATTTACTGCTAGGCGATAATTTTAACTTCGACAGAGTTTATATTTACACAATTAATCCACAGCAGGATAAATACGAATTATTGAGCGAATACAATAACGAACTTCGTGATGATCTTGAGGATGTGAAGATTTTTTTTATTATTAGACCACCAGAGGAACTTATTCCAGTTAATCAACTTGACTCAGATGAGCATAAGATAATTGTTTTTGATGATATTCCACTTAACAATGAAGAGATGAATAAAATAAGATCTTATTTTTCACTGTCACGTAATAAAAAATGTAACTCTGTCTATCTCGCTGAGGGGTTTTACAACGTCGATAAATTTATTAGACGAAATACCGGTTGCTTTATATCATTTCCCCGACTCGACAACGTTGACGTCAGAAATATTGCAAACGAGCAATTTGGCGACGTAACAAAAGAAAAATTTATTGAACTGTATCATAAGGCAAAAAAAGATAAATATAATTTCTTTTTATTCGATAAATTTGCACGTGATCAAAAAATGTTCCGCTGCTGCATTGAAAAGTATCTAGAATAAAGTTTCATCAAACTGTTATTGAATAATAATATGGATAAACGAGCAAAATACAGAAAATATATAGATCTAAAACAAATTGCTCAATCTCATGCAGAATTTAGGAAAAAAGTTCAAGAAGCACGACGCGGACAAGTAGTTGCCGCGGAGGAATCAGCTAGAATTTTAAAACCAGTTACTGAGTATTTACTTGGAAAACAATCTGAAACTTTACCGCTACCGGAAGAAGAACATAAAAAATTACAGGAGAAAGGTTTGCTTGGATTAATTGAAGAACAACAAGAAACCGCTACTGGAAAAGTTATTGCAAGATCTGAGGAAGAAAAAAGAAGAGGGATGGCTGAGGCACTTACAGAGTACATTGTTGATCCTGGCAGAAGACAAACTGAGAGAGATCGGTTGATTCGTGATCCATTAGCGCTTGAACGAAGATTATCGCAGACGGTGGCAATTGGGCCAACGGGAAGAAGGTTGGATGAGATAATGAAGATGATGGAATATATAAAAAAAACAACAAGATACGGAAAGTAAAACTGATAGAATTTTTAGGGAGATGTATGAGGAAGATGAAGCTAAAAGAGAAGCTTTTAGAAAAGAGCATGGATTGGATGTTCAAGACAGATAAATATTCGAAGCTGCTCTAGAAAATATAAACGACGAAATAAGAGATGGCGAGTACAAGTTGTTCAACAGAGAACACAATTTCAAAATTTCAAGAATATAAGAGATTTTAAAAAAAAGAATGCAACGCTGATGAAAAAATTAAAGAGTAAAAGAAAATAGCAGAAGAAAGTCAGAAACATATCAAAGAAGTAGTGCTGGCAAATGAAAATTACAACGAAAGTATTAGAAAATACCGACGTAGAATTATCGCTGATCTTTATATCAAAGCCATTAATCAAATAAATGAAGATATGTATGATTCTAAACATAATACTTTGAGCACCAAAGCAAAAGATATAGACAAAGAACGAATACTAGCCATGCCACTTGTGGAGAATATAGCCGACCCTGTTGCCAGACAAGCTGAACTAAATCGGATGATTGATAATCCACGTGAAATCAGAGAAATGTTACAAGAAACAACATTTGATCCAACTGTGACAGGGGAAATTAGACGACAAGAAACATTTGAGCCGGAAGGAGTGACAATGGACATTAGTCAACAAGATCAAGCAGTTGTATCAGATATTGAACAACGAAGAAAAATTATTCTAAATCAGGCGTAAGTTGGAATAACAGATCAAGAATGCGATAATTTGTTAATAAATCATAATATTAACGTTGATAATATTGCAAATTGGGAAGAAGACAGATACAATGAACTAATTAAAAAACTAGACGCTATTATAAACGCCGGTTTGCAAGCTTACAGGGATTGGAAAAAGTTGCAAAAATTGAAGATCTTTGTCAATATGAGGACACCTTTAGAAATAGCGTTATTGCTTCTGTTTTTAGGAGTGCAGTAATGAGATTTAAAAATAAAACGAATAAAGGAATGAGATTTAAAGGTTGGTTTGAATCTCACGATTATCATCACAATAAAAAAAGGTAGAACTGAAGTAAGAGCATTTATATCAACAGCCGATATGATCGGCAGATTAATGCTGTTGATGTCATCCAAAGAAGCTGGAAATGTTGGTGCTGAAATTGACAGTGAAGTAATTGATATACTTGATCATCTAAGATCGAAATAATTACTAACATCGGACGAATACGAAAGTTTACACCGCGATATAATCGCATAGATTATGTAATTTAATAAATAAAGATGTCAACAACATTATTACTCGACTCTAGCACCGCAAACGCAGCAGAAGATAGCGCAAATTTTTCAGTGAAATATATTCCGCCAATACAACTGGATCCTGAGAAACAAATATGAAATTGGACTAATTTCCTGCACGGCGTGGCATTCTATGGCTAACGTAAAAACTAATGTTAAGGATGAATCTGCATTTCAACCGAAATTGTCGTCGTGGATAAAATTTGCATTTCCACAAAGCGCCTATAATATCACTGATCTAAATAAAACAATAAAAGAGGTTATTGCAAAAATAAATAACAACACAGTGGACGCTGACAACTTTGAGCTGACACCAAATTATAATACATTACGCGCTAGAATAACATTAAAGAATAATATGATAATCGATTTTTCATCGCCAGCAAGCAATACGTCACTGCTCGGATTTTATCATCGACGATACAGATCAAATACGAAACAAACTGTAACGTATGACGGTGATCTGCCAATAAATATAACTCACGTAAACACAATATTAATAAATTGCACTATTGCACCTGGATCTTACTCGGCTAAAGGCAGTAAAGGACAAACAATATTCATTTTTTTGCCGGACATTCCGCCGCTTTCACTTAGGCAATTTAATCCATGGTAGGTCATTTATAATCCGATAAATGTTGAGGATCAAATAACAGAAATAAATATGCAATTGACGGATCAGTCTGGACGACAACTGGATCTTAACAATGAAGTTATTATTTATTACCTACACCTACGAGTTGCGTAGGCTCGTTGCATGATTTTGTACAACCTCGTTGTATAACATGAGACAAAGAAAAACGTTTACAGAAGAAAAATAATTGGAGGATTTTTAGGAAATATATTTATTAAAATTATTGAAAGTGCTTCTGGAATAGCGCATAAAGTTGCGCCAATTGCACTGGACGCATCAAACACCTTTGCGACCGGAGCTGCATCTGCCGCTGGAACTGCGGTGGGACAAAAAAATAGCTGATAAAATTAAAGGCAACAGGCCAGAAATCAGACAAGTTATATCAGAAATCGCACCGACAAAAGAAACAGAACGTGCAATGATAAGGACAGCAAAAAACTTTTATCGCCAAGAGGAGAGCAAATTATACAAAATTAATATCTAAGGCAACAGCACCAAATTTTATATAATCTAATGAATAAAAAATGTCTCTTAAAAATTACCTCGACTTGGCGGAGGCCTATGACGTAGACGATATAGTAACAGAATTTGAGTATGTTGAATATCTCGACGAAAATTCTAATGAGCCTAATAAAGTTGGCGTTAGAACATTTAATACACGCGACAAGGATGTATATTTTTGCCTCATAAAGCAATGTTGGAAGTTCGTGGTCAGATTATGACAGTAGCTAATCCACCTGCTGCAGTTGCAGCTGGAGCAGAAATAGCTCTCATAAACAACGGTTGGAGCCTATTTAAAAGTGCCAGGTATCAGCTAGCTAATCAAGCAGTGGAAGATATTTCAAGTCACCCACAAGTTGCAAGTACAATACTAAGTATTATTTCGTTTAGTGACGATTACTCTAGATCGAATGTAACTAACATTATGTGGTTTAATGAAAACTGGAGCTGGTGAAGCTGCGCCAGGTGAATTTATTTCAAGAGGAGCCTTAGCGCATGGGGCTAATGCAGCTGCAGATGGTATAATTGTAAAAAGTTTTCTTATTGCTAATGCTGTCAATTTTGGTATAGCCCTACCAGCTGCAAGCGCTAACGCAGACGCTATAAGAGTTTCACTTACTGCTGCTTGTAATACGCGTGGTATAACACCACCAGCTGCAGCTGCGGACGGTGTTGCAATGTTAGATTTGATTAATAACCCAATTAGCGTAAGAAATATACATTACAATGATGGTTATGCTAGAAGAAAGACACTTGCAGCAGGATCACGTCAAATTACAATGATGCTGCCATTGAGTACAATAATTGGATTTTGTCGCGATTACAATAAAGTGTTTCGGGGAGTTAAACACACTTATTTTAGATCAGGCAGAACAAAATGATTGTTTACTTCGAGTTGGCGGTGTTGATGTACAATTTATCATAAACAAACTTGCTTTATGGATGCCTGTCATTCACAAAAGCAGTAGAATTAAATGATATGCTTCAAAAATATACCAAACAAAATTATATTCGGCAGAATAAAATATATCAGACTGCAGTTCCAAATACTACCGACTACACATGGCGCGAACAACTACCACAACAATTATTTGTTCTATTACAGCGACAAGCGCGACGCGGTAACCAGCAACAAAATAATGCGGTATTCGATAACGCTGATGTTAGGAGAATATACACCAAGATAAACTCCAAGCAGTATAAGGAACGAGCGATAGAATGCAATTTCGCGGATGACGCTAATAAAAATCTAACTCGACCGTACATGTATCTTATTGACGCAGTGCAGAAATATCAGAGCGTTGGAGATGGATCTCAGATATCAGTACAGGAATTTCGTACACTTTATCCGATATTTTATTTTGATGTTAATAAACGCAACGAGCGAGGCGTTGATTTGACAGCTGATATTGAAATTACATGGACATTAGGTATGGTTCCAGATGCATTGTACGTTTATGCGCTGGTGATCAGCGACAGATTTATAACAACTGACTCTGTCGGGGGTAAAATGACAGTTTAATATAACTCTCTTGATATATGACAAACTACATCGAAAAAGTAATATATTTTACTGACGGTCAAGTTAAAAAGTTAGCGGCTGCAATTGCTAAGCATAGGCCGGTATCACTAAAAATTAATTCATCGACAACGGGCGGTACTTTAACAAAATTAATGCTAACTAAAACACAGATAAATAAATACGATCGCGGTAAACTGTTTGTTTTAAATCTAAGCGCGTCACAAATAACTGCGGTAGGAGGCAGTTTTCTTGGTCCGGCAATAGCCACAATAGACAAAACGTTAATACCTAAAATTTTGCCCGTACTTGGTACTATGCGATTAGTAGCAGCATCTGACGCAGTATCTGGCTCAACAGAAAAGGCTATCTCTTGAGACGGTATAGAGAAAAGCTTTGTCTAAAACTTTAATATAATGCCCCGACGAAAGACAACAAAAAGAAAGACAACAACGAAAAAAAAAGAAAGACGCGATCGCGATAAACAAAAAAAGGCGGATTTATAGGACCATTACTAGCGGGAATAGCGGGAAGTCTGTTGCCCGATCTGCTGGAAATAGGTCGAGGACTAACATTACCAGGAACACGCCCGCGTTAAGTAACTTCGGTATACTTGATAAGCTAAAAAATAAATAAAAAATTTTCACGAAGTTTATTCCAAAGATGAACTTGACAGTGTACCAGCTGGTGGTCCATGTGTGATAAATATACAAGATTTTAACGACGGATCAGGCACACACTGGGTATCAGTTTACAATAACAACTATTTTGATTCATTTGGAATTCCTTCCAGTGATGTAGTAAAAAAAATATATCAACAAAAAATAGAAAATAAAAAATTTATTTTACAGTTTGACAATCAACCTTCTCACATTAATGATGAGATTACAATTAATTTTATCTGAACTAAGGAATATGTCAACATATTGTCTCAAATGCAAAACTAAAACAGAAAATAAGGATGAAACATCAGAAAAAACAAAGAACAACATGATGATGCTTAAAAATTATTTGTGCAATCTGTGGAAAAAGAACAAGTACGTTTCTGAAATCAACAACTGGAGCTGGAATGTGCGACATGGTTATTTCAGTAGATGATTAATAAATAATGATATGCGAGTGTGATTGTGATCTTTGTCTGGAGCAAAATAAAATTGTTACGTACTGTCAGAAATGCAACAACAGAGAAATAATTGGAACAGGTATAGATATACATAAATTAATTGGCAGGTTGCGAAAACCAAAAGGAGGTTGGACATTACCATGCCACAGGTATACTGGACAATATAATCCACTAGATAAACAACTAGATGAAAATGATAATCCGATGCCGGAGAAAAGCCTACAATCAAGTTGATGCAATAGCAATGCGTCACGATATCTGTTACAGTGATCACGAACAAGATAAGCACGGCTGCGATAAAGTAATGCTAGATGAACTACGCGTCATGAAACCAAAAGGAATCAGAGAACGACTTGATAGAAGGCTGGAGCAGGAATTTATTGGAGCAAAATGTAAACTCGGACTCGGAGCAATGGAATCGCTGGCATCAGACTTCACAAACCTAAAAAAAAGTTTCCCCGACGTGAAGTTGTCGCAAATGCCGTTGACGATATCTGAGCAATAGATTTAGTTGATGCGTCAAATCTTGCTCAATTTAACGATAACAAAAAATATCTTTTTAACGTTGTAGATGTTTTTAGTAAATACGCGTTTAGTGTACCCGTTTCAGATAAAACAGGAACATCGATAACTGATGCACTAAAGCAAATAATAACAAGTACAGAAAGAAAACCAAACAGAGTCTGGACCGATCATGGAGCGGAGTTTTTTAATAAAAACATTTGAGCAGTTTTTGGAGCAAAATAACATCAGAAAATATGTTACTGGAGCGGAGTTTTTTAATAAAAAAATTTGAGCAGTTTTTGGAGCAAAATAACATCAGAAAATATGTTACTGGAAATGAAGGTAAGAGCGTTATCGTCGAGCGATTTAATCGTACACTAAACGAGCTGATACATAAACATTTGACAGCTAAATTACAAATAAATACATTGACAATCTACAGCAGATTGTTGATGAATATAATAACAAGAAGCACAGATCAATAAAAATGTCACCAAATGAAGCAATTAAAAATCCGATTCTTGCAAATTAAAACATGTACCGCAGACATAAATTTAAAGTTGGTGATAAAGTTAGAATGTCTCTGACAAAATAAAATTTGAAAAAGGATTTACTCCAAACTGGAGGGAAGAAGTATTTGTTGTTGATAAAGTTTTACTGAAAATATACGTAACATATGCGCTGAAATATTTATTGGATGAGCCTATCACTGGTAGTGTTTACGAGCAGGAACTGCAGAAAACTGAGCCAGATATATTTGTTATTGAAAATGTTATCAGGTAAAAAGGTAATAAAAGTTTAGTTAAATGGAGAGGATACAGCGATAAATTTAACAGCTGAGTTCCAACTAAATCTACATCGAAAAAATATTGTGAGAAATTTGCACGTATTTTAGCAATACAGTTTTACATCTGACCGGTCTACAAAACGACATTTTTTTAACAAAAATAAAATCGTATTTCATGCTCCTTTGTTGGCCAGCAAGTTTCAGATGAAGAAAAGGTTTTATAAGTTGCCAAAATATTTCTTGCTCGGCAAGAGTAAAATTAAATTTTATTATTTTTTGGCGATATGATATTTAACATCGTCCAGTTGTCGGTCTGCTGTAATTTTTTTATCAACCACGTCCACGATCTCGTCTTGTTCATCTTCATTGTTAAATAAAATGTTATTTTCTGTATAACCAACCGACTCACATTTTATATCGCTTGCGATTGTATTTCCTCCACGATTATATCTCGGTGGAAAATTATCGTCCGCGTAAATATCAGCAAGTCGTTTCAATAAATTCATATTATAATACACTTTTATCTAATTTATAATAATAAATGACTAAAGAGATAAAGTATCATCAGAAAGTTAATATATTAAATTACAAGAACAAGCCGAGGCAGTGCGAAAATGTTTATCAGGACATTCTTGCTCTGTTGACCTTATTATGATGCAAGGTGAATCCGGTAAAATTCTTCTAACAGCAGCAGAAAAAAAACTTAATGACAGTACATTTGTAACACTGAAATTTAATAAAGATGATGTTTTGATGTTTGCTCACAAATGTCTTACCAAAACCGAGTTAGAAAATATAATTAATCGTCGTATTTGAAAATAAATCTGTC
>JAECUM010096019.1:0-16097 GCA_016617855.1 Megalonaias nervosa | reverse complement strand
GTGTGTGTGTGTGTTTTCTCCATGATTATATTTTATATATAATTGTATTTTGGACTTGACCTTTGTCCACAATCAAGTTCGTTGTGTACCTGACTAGGGACGCTGATGTTGTTTTGAATTTGGTAAATAAATAATACATAGTTAATATTTCTCTGAGAGTGGGTTAAATTTTAAGATCATTATCAATAGAGATAAATATATTTATTTGGGTCTGGGTCTATGGTATTAGTAATTCCCATGGATAAACCAATTGTACCTGATGTTTACCACATTCTTTACTATAATCTTAGTAATAGATTTTATCTGTTTACAACTTTTAATGTTCTAGAAATGAACTTTGGACCTTCATCCTGGCTCTTCCTTTGTATCTTAGTTATTTTTGGTATAATCTTGTTTACTTGAAAAATTATTTATTCTTGCATTAAATTTTGCAGCAGAATCAATCTTATTCTTTAGCTCAGTATTTTATTTGTGTGGAATTTATTTATTCAAATTATTATTCACTGGAAATACAAAGTGCTCATCTATAGTGTTCTTAGACTGGAACATCACCATAGAATTATAGTGTATTCAGACAAGGATATCTTAGATTATATAATTGTGATTCATTAAAAGACTGTTGGCACACCTCCACGTTATAGGCCACTAAAAGCACATCAACACATTCAGCGTTGGGTCTTATTTAGAACACCATCGGAATTTAATTAGAACTTTATTCATTAGGACTAGTGATAGGACCTTTTGGACCAATTTGCAATATTGTAAGTTCTTTTTAAATTTTTCACATTATATTCTAGGTAAATAAATAAGTTGCTGAATTTTACAAAGTCGTTTAATATCTCTTTCTTCTACAAAATTATCTATTGTGTCGATGTGTGTGTATGTATGTATACATCGACACAAGGGTGGATGGATGGATGGAGCAACGCTAGGTTATGGTATGTTCTTGCCCATACTTCAGGTTTCATTTAATACGAACAACGTATACAGCTGAGTACGTTTGATTATCAAGTGTAAAATCTGGTCTTATTTGCGGACTGTGACATATTCTTGAAGATTGAAAATAAGATGTATCGCATAAATGAGGAAAGCAAATTATGAATGTTTTTGAAAGAAAGAAAGTAAGATAGAACATTATAGTGAGTTTGAACTCCATATCAAGAATTGCCATCGATATCTATATGATTAAAAAAACCACTGTGAATTGGACATGACCTGGTACATGCCGTCAATTATTACTGAAAGTACAACAATTATTCGCGATGATTTAGTTTTAGTCAGTTTGGAAAAATATCAAATTAACAAAACATAATATACGATGCTCTAGAATGGTAGATATAAAAATGTGACTTATAAGAAGGATATATCAGAGTTATGAATGACGTTCATATTCAGAAGTTAAAACTAAACTAGAGAAAGAATAAGACTGTTCATGGTAAATTCATATTCATTTGTTAACCATGTTGTGACCGAAAACTTGTACAGTGACATGAAGGATAACATTTCGTGTCATAGCCCAATGATCCCCTATCTGGTTTACCATCAATGATAAAGACTATGCCTGGACTATTAAAGGGTGGTGTGAATAAAAGGGTGGTGTGAATTAAAGGGTGGTGTGAATAAAAGGGTGGTGTGAATGCTACTCTTATTAAAGATGTTTGTGAGTTAAGGTCAAAACCTCATTCATTTGCAAGGGACAAACAGGAAAAGAACTTTCATAAAGGTATAAATAATGGTGCAAGAAACTTAATAAAATTTCGAGTATAAAAAGATTCCCTATTTAATCACAAGGAAAATTACCGAGAGATGAATGTAATCAGGCCACACAATCATGAAAATCTTGATGAGAGTGCAGTCGAATCATTCAATCCAATATGTTCTAACATAGGTTATTATAAATCTTTGTTCATCATGAAAAATAAAAGTGATTCAGTTTGGAAATAATCAACGCTTCCGTAGGATACTGGTTATGTATATCATAAACATTATACAAACATTCCATGTACCGTATGCTACATCGATTACACGGTTACTGATTTTGTGAACGTTTACAGGCGGTAAACTAAACAGAGCCATTTATACATGTCAACATTGCAGTCTTAGAAACACTGATATTCAATTAGCAAACATAACCGATCATATTTGCGTTTTAATGCATGTAAAATTGTTAACTATCAGAGACAAATACTATTTTGAAAATTCAAATATTCACGTTATAGAGATATATTCAGATATTCATGTTGGAAGATATATTGAGAAAACAAAACAAGTATTTTTACCATTCAGTATAATTAATCGCAATATCAAAATGTCAAAAATATATTTGGTGAAAATACGCACAGAAGAATGATCATGTACTTTGGATGAAAGTTTCAATCTCTTGGACACCCCACCCCTATCTATTAAACAGTGAATTCTTACTAATATGGTATCCTTTTCAAAACCTCTTATCCGTTACACGGTTAAAATACAGAACAAAATAGAAACTTGTGACAGAATAGAACTAACCTTTATTGCTAGATTGGGTCTAACAATAAGCATGTGAGATTAGTAAAAGTAAAAAATTTTAATTGTGGAGGTATAATGGCTGGAGAAGCAAAGGGTAGAAGGAGATATTTGCATCATTATGTTGGACATACACGACAAAATACCTGAGACGGTGATGGACATATCTGTTCTAAGTTGATGTGGGAACAAAATGATTCAAACATCAGACGGGGCCCCAAGTGGCCTAGAGTTCTAATGAGCTCACCGTTACGGATCAATGCCGTCTCACCACTGTCTGCGTGGGTTCGAGTCTCGGGCTTGGCCAATGTGCGTACGTAAGAAAGCTTGCCAGTAGCTTCTCATGGGTCGATGGTTCTTTCCGGGGTTTCCCGGGTTCTTCCTCAACCATTTATACTGGCCGCCATGTATTGCCTATCTTGTGCTGAAAAATGGCGTTAAACCCTAAAACAACAACAAACATTAGGTTTATAAATTTATTTGTTCTTATCTGTACTCATCATTTATCATTCTGCAAATCACCAAGTTTGTATGTACTAAATTTTTTAGATACATCTTGCTTATATATTATTTTCTTTTTTAAGCAAAATATTGACTAGCGAAATTCGTCAAATATATCTTGTGATGCACAAAATTCACATTTTCTTTAAGATATAAAAAAAAACGCTTGCTACTTTCTAGTTTCCTTTTGAAACCTCGGATTCATGGTACGGATCATTGTTTACATTATTCCTTAATTTGTGGCATACATGTTTTCAAATCGTTCAAATTTAAACATTTTTCAGAAATCTGATAAATTCAACGTTTAGAGGAATTAAAACACTAAAATGACTATTTTGTATATATTTATCTGTCAGCCTGTCGGTAGAAGGAAATGTCGGAGATAACTGTAAATTATTCAGTTTCAACTCACGCAAAATTAGTTTAATAAACGAAAGTCAATTAAAATTGCACAACAGCAAAATAGTGTAAGATAATATCATTATAAATTTTTTGCAAATGTTACTCATTTTTTTTCTATTAACATATCGAGCCCAAAATATATAAGCTCTAAGTTTGATCAAATTGCTCGTAGGAAACATAATTGGTCTCTCCACACATAAGACATAGCTTGATTTCTTTTCTCAGAAATAAAACATTTTGTAAGAATTCAGTGCGTACATATTTGATAACATAATTATCACTAAAACTTCAGATCTCAAATCGATGTATCAATAATGGTAAAGCAATATTTTTCCAAAGTTTGAATTGTAAATCCAACGATAAAGTCAAATTTCCTGTTTATTAGCATTTACAGTGATTCTAATTTTACCGACGAAATGAACAATTGAGCTTAAAATGCAGCCTTAAATCTAAAAACTAATCAACTATTTCCCAGCGATATGTTTCCAGATAGAAAGAGATAGGCTTTAATTACCTGGATACCAAATATTATTATTTAACACTGACTTTATAATCTCCATTATCTGCAGTATATACAGAATTCATCCAAAGTCTTCCGAATATCTCTTCGTCATCTACAAGAATAACAGGATCGTAGAAAGAGGAAGAACTCGGTGCTGTACTAAACCATCACATCCAATTAATTCTAATTAAGACTGTTCCTAGAAAGAGAATATTGAGAGCTATATTGCAAAGGAGCCAGGAGGGAATGACACAAGCTGGAAAAAATATAAAGCACTTGTGCAGAAATGAAATCATCTGCTTCTCATCAAAAGTAAAAAAGCAATGAATTTTAAGACAAAATCGAGTTTAAAACATGATTTGACCGATCGGTACATTTCATATACTTTCATGACTATACGACAATGTCTGAGCTGCATTTCGTCAAAAACTTTAATTTCAACAAATGATATACTTTGCCAGGTGTGTGTGCTATGTGTGCTGAATTTATAGCTTAACCACTTCGAACAGTGTTCATGAAGCGAATCTATTCAAGCAACATAAAGAAAGAAGTTTTTAGTATATCACAATACAATTTATTGTAGAATGAGAAGTTCCAGTAAGAGTAAGGTCATCTTAGCATGACGCGTTCCGTAGTTAAATCAGGATGGCTCCACATTATGTAAACAGACAATACAAAAACTATTCTATACATACTGGTTAATTGCGTGACCTGATTTTATGATGAAACTCAATTTTAAGCCATATTACTGGCTCCTGAATTCTTTGCAACAGGAGAATTTCGTTTGAACATTTATACAAAATTGAATCAAACATACTTTGATTATTTGTACATCCGGAAACTTGCATTTTCGTGCTATGGATGTAAATAAAGAGAGTGTAAACGTACATTTCATACAAGTCTATTTCTCTAAGAAATTTGGAAAGGTAAATTGATATTCACAAGATTTATTTTTCCCTAGCAAGACTAATGTTGTTATCTAAGATCTCGTTTTTTCTTTAGTTATTCTTTCCACGTATAAAGTTATTTGACTATTTAGTTGATTTTATGACTTTAGTTATATTTGGTGAACATTGAATATGTCGATCCGGTGACTAGTACCATAGAAACTCGTGTATAAAAAAAAAACAAAAACTCATTATATTTTAACGGAGGGTGAACCAGTGATGACTGTAACCCGCACTATTAATTAGAAATCGGCTACATACATTTTTAGCTATATATAAATTAAACGTATTAAAATATTTAACATATTTCATTTTAGTCTGTTGATATAGAAGGCAACTGTTGATATGAGTTGCTGGAATATTTGGATAAATCTCCTACTTATTGAGAATCACGATACATAATTATGAAATGTCCTCAGCTTGGTTGAATAATTACCAAAACTTTGTGTACATCTGTGTGTCCACATTCTGATGGTAAAAATTCAAACACATTTATGTTTTAAAGTCCACTACAAATCGATTGCAAAAGATATGTATATATCCAAAACACAGCAAAACCGATCGTCCTGCCTATAAATTTGTTGAGATATGGATGTCAAAATTTTGATGGTAAAAATCTTATGTTCCCGTTTAGTAGGTTTTACATGATTGTTTTTGTTTGTTTGCTTGTTTTGTGTGTTAGTGTGTGTGTGTGTGTGTGTGTGTGTGTGTGTGTGTGTGTGTGTGTGTGTGTGGTTCAATCTTCTTGGCCGAACTTTTTGTTACATTTTCCATACTCTTTTTAGTTTCCGCTAAATACTGACACAATTTTGGAATTCCAGTGCTATTTTTAGTCTTGGCCAATTTGTTTTTACATTTTTTAAAGACGTTTCTCAGTCCCCGCTTAAGTTCGGTAAAATGTAGCAATATTATGTACTTCTTTTTGTCGTGTCCATTTTGGTGCCATTATGGGCTGGTAACCTTGTGGCAATGTACATGACTGGGTTTTGGTCACTAAACACCTCATATTTGATAGTATGGATGTGGATAATCGTTTCCTACACACGGCATGTTGATACTGTAATGTGGAGTGTTGGATAGTAGACGGCTGGTATTGGTCATTACACACTGCGTGTTGATGGTATAATGTGGGGTGCTGGATACTAAATAAATGTGTATTGGTCACTATACACGGTGTGTTGCCCATTTGAGATCAGCGGCTTCTAAAAATGTAACAATATAACCCAACCCAACCCCCCTCCGCCATGTGAAAACAATGGACAGTTTTAACTTAAGCTTTCACCTACTTACGTATAGTGGCGCATTTTGAGGTCAAATCAAACAATATTACCATGTAACCCCATTTGAGTTCAGCAACTTCTAACAATGATTTAATTTACCCTCAATATTGGGGCCCCGAGTGGCCGAGTGGTCTAAAGCGCTCTCCGTTACGGATCACTGCCATCTCACCTCTGTCTGCGTGGGTTCGAGTCTAAGATTCGGTGAATGTGGATATGTGAGAAAGCTTGCCAGTAGCTTCTCGTGGGTCGGTGGTTCTTTCCGGGGATTTCCCGGTTTCTTCCTCCACCATTAATACTGGCCGCCATGTATAGCCTATCGTGTGCTGAAAAATGGCGTTAAGCCCCACAACAACAACAACAACAACCCTCAATATTAGAACCATGGACAATTTTAATATTTCCAGTGTGTCTCTCAAGCATCACATCAGTGAAAGCCTACGGCGTAGTGTTAACTTCTATTTGGTTCTCTATCATTACGTATAAACTACTCACATCACATAAAGGACTTTTAAAACCCCTGTTGGACAGAAGTATTTAAGCCAACACATATCTTCCAATCCAAACCCTTTTAGAGATGACACCTATATCAGTGTAAGTTAAGTTCATAATAACATGAACTTAACTTACACTGATATAAGTGTAACTGTTATGGTGAACGATTTTATGACTAATTTTAAACTACTACTACTACAGCTTCTACTACTACTACTACTACTACTACTACTACTATTACTACTACTAATAATAATAATAACCTGTAATGTGCATTTGTTGTTTGCCGATCTTTTTATAGCAATTTATATTATATGAAAAAGCTGAAGACAACTTGAACATCATATTAATAGGGTAGCTATAGTTTCTCTTGTTTATATATAACTATATAAAGGTTTCAAGGGCAAAAGGACACTTTTGTCTGTCTAATATCATGGAGTAGTACACTTGCCGTTGGGTCATAATGTGAAAGATTTTCACCATATTACATGTATGCACTAACTGGATATTAAATGACAAATAGGCATTTAGAATATTAAAATGTTTTTCCCTGGATCAAGCCATACGTCTAGTGGCACGGAGGCATGGTGATTTGCATTGCCAAGTATCTAACCTAACTGAAGTTTTTTTTTTTTTTGGTATTTCATTTTGGATTACATTGAATTGTGATGTTTACCAAAGCAATCAGATATTGTGAAAACTATACATGTGACAATGCTCATGTATTTCTTGATCAAAACGTGGAAAGGATACTAGTGTAAATTTACTACCAGACTACCTATTGAATGATATTGTGTCACTGTTCATATCTTAACTAGAGGATGTGTTGCCGTCCTTTCTTGAATGGCAGGTCACATATCAAGATTACATTTACTTTCAGTGTACTGTTTTAACTCTGAAACTAACGACAGAATTAGTGGTATCAAAATTGGTACAATTTTATCTTTGCTAGACAAAGGAGCAAAATTTACCGCTTTCATGGTTCTCATTTCATCGAAAATGCTGGACATTATTACATTTATTTGGACAACAAAAACAACATGGACGTAAAAGTATACCGACACATCATGACTTTTATGATCTGTCTGAAAGGACAGGTTTCAGGTCAGTATCATTTTTGTGTGTGTCCAAACTGTCACCCAGAAGCTGTATAATTGTTATAATGCTATGTATATTTAATCTGCATTGTTTGTAAATTAGGTTTTTATTCTTTTTCTGCCTAATTATATATTTTGGACACACAACAAAATGATACTATTACTTATTATAAGACCATAGCATATAGCTAAGGATAATTTTATTTTGGACTTGACCTTGCCCAAAAACAAGTTTATTTTCTACAAGTCCTGGATTATTGATTTTGTTTTTGTTCTGTAAAAAATACATATCTGAATTTTTCTCTGTGAGTATGAACTAACTATTAGGATTATTATCTTTGTCTGAGTCAAGGACATTGTGTTTGCTATGTTCTTTATTAGAATAGACATAATCATTGTTGTGTACAAATATTTCATTTGGACTGGAGTTTATTTGTTCAAATTATTTATTCACTGCAATTAGAAAGTGCTAATCAACTAAAATTATATTCTTGGAAAGACACATTAACTAATTTATAATGAAATTCAAATAAATTTATTGTGATTCAACAATGGATTATTGGCACATCACCACAACACGGACCACCACAAGGACGTGAACACTTCTAGCGTTGGAATTATTTTAGAATACCACTAAAGTTTATTCCGAACTTTAAATATTAGACTTGTGTTAGAAATTCTAGGATTATTTGGGATTCGAAATACTGTAAGTTAATTTCACATTTTTCACTCTTTACGCTAGAGAACTAAATTATTTGTTGACTTCTACAAAGTGTGTTGATTTTCACTCTTTTCTATTACTTATTATAAGACCACAGAGTCGTAATAATAAACACAGATTGAAACGTGTCGTCCTTTAAAAGCATAGTTCGAGGGTGTATCTTGTACCATGTGTATCAATAGCATGGTCTTGTCGGCACAATCACATGTCAATCTTTCTCTCTTCTTGTCTCAGGACCGTGACTTTAACGCCGTTCTAGGTAGTGTAAGTAAACTTATATGTAGATCATAACTTATGATTGTGGCGTTTAGTATTCATAGTATTTTCTTCAAAGATTAACATTATCTATTTTTTGTCAGGGCTGTAGCTCTGAAATTCTCAAGGATAGTAAGAATGAGAAGAACTTTATATATTCCCGCACTATGGCGTAAGGTCTTGGCAAATAATATACTTGTGTGGTCCAATTTTTCAATGTCATTTTGCAAGGCTGGGCTGTAGTTCAGAATGCCCTCTAAGTAATAAAACTGAAATAGTTTGAATGGTATGCCTGGTACTACAATTAAAATCTTATCTGCTACTTTAAGGTCACTGTCATCTCAATGTTACTTACAATGCCTTGTGACCTTCATAAACATAGCGTCAAGGGTTTGGTCCCATGCCAAAAGAGACTATTTTCTATGCTATGTTCTGTGTCATTTCTCAAGAACAAACACAAGACATGAAAATCTCCGGTGACTCTTTCGTCGTGTTATATATGATATGCACACCTGACTCAGATTGGGCAAATTATGTTAACTTATTGTCCTCACATCACTCAGTTAACACTTGCTCATTAGAACGTTCAGTCGATAACTTGTAACAGCTCGAGAAGTTGTCATGACACTGTCTATGTAGATATCATGACTTGGCAGTGTCACCTACTATAGGTACACATACATATACACCTTCCTCCTCCTCAAGGTTAAGTTCACAGCATAGCAATACAAAATGTAATTATGCGATTTAGCAATTGTCTGAAGGGTGTATTTTCAACTATTAAGTGTACAGGTTTAGAAATTATTTCAACGTTGCAACATTATTATTTTCAATATTTCAAAGTCTTCTCAGGAATACGAAAATGAAATCATCTTTCTCAGTTTGTATACCCCCTCAAAGTTTATATATATATATATATATATATATATATATATATATATATATATATATATATATATATATATATATATATTCGCTCCATCCATCGATAATAACCAGTTAATTAGTAATGTATGTAAGCTTCTTTCTATGCCTAGGATTATTAAGGGATCAGATAAATTAGCCTTTAAATGTTTTGCCATGGTTATTATAAGGACGACAACACAGTTGTCATCATAGATTCCCTGTTTTCTACTGTATTTTCAATACCTGAAAATTGTTAACAAGTACATAAACTCCGTCTTCATGTGGTATCTGCTTATACTATTGAGAAGAACTGCATAATCTGTTTGACAAGATCATTAAGTTTGAGTCAAATGATCCAAAATTTGTCATAGGACTGAATTCTAGCAGTTTATCATCTCCATTTATTTGTAGAAATAAGATGTCAAGTAGCACGACAGTACGATATACTTGAATTGTTTTTGTTTAGTTTTATTGTATGTTTATGGTACAAAAATATAACTGAAAGAAAAATCTAACGATAGTACATTGCAGTGCGATGCGCTGTAGCGAAAAAGCACCAACGTCTAAGACAACAAAGTCATGAGGACAGCAGCTACAGTAACAGCAACAAATACATTGATAATGCAACAACAGCAGGTGCAACAACAACAACTATAATAATAATAATAATAATAATAATAATAGCAACAAATATACATGTTTTAACAATGTCGTTAATGCTGCGAAGAAAGGTAATACGATTATGTATTTTGATTAGCGTTTCTACGTTCAAGCTAGAGCCTCATCATTCCCGAAAATACCCATTTCCGTGACGTATCAAATGCACGTTTATGTATGTCTTAACAGATTAAGTGATGCTGAAGTCAGCTTGTTCACAAATTTGGAAATTATATTGTGCTCTCAAAAACAAAACGTGTTCTTGAACACATATGTTTATTTCTTCCCAAGATGTATATGAATAATGCTATTATTTTTGTTACAATGTTTCTCATAGGCAGAAACAATTTCGAGAATGTATTTTTGCACAAAAATTGCTTAATCGACTTTTAAAAGTTTTGCTTGCATCAAGTACAAGTACGTAAATGACAGCGCGATCTCGTTGCATGACACTATTCTTGTATCGCTGAATTTCTAGGAGTGGGCCATTTCAAAATTGTTTTAATAACGTAAACCACGAAATAAAAACCATTTTTCAAATACAATTATTTATTATATGTGTAGAAAATCCTCCAAAGACTTAACGTATTGTGACACAGTTAATAATGCTTCTAAAGATCAAAGTCTGTGCTGACTTATTATAAATTACACCTAAGCAGTTAGGATTTGGATTATTCTTTACGCGCGTGGTTGTATGTGTGTGTATCGTATATACGCCGTATCATTGATATAAATATAATGTCTACTTGGCTTGTCGAGTTTCCTTATAATGAAAACTTTATACAACGAGTGCTATATCAAAAGATACAACGTACATACTAAAATGTATTTTATTTATATCACATACAAATTCACATATGAAAACTTGATGCATGAATTTTGAATGAACAAATTCAACAAATAATTACGTCATTGAATGCAAATGAGACAATACCTCGCTTGCTTATTATCAGAGAATTCCCCCTGTCTCTTCTCTGCTTACGGGTCTCGCAAATTTCCAGACCCCCATGTCATCTTGGATGATTTATTTAACGAGAAGAATAATTTCTACTGATCTCGGAGCCTGCTTCCCCTTTCGGCATAAAGCTCGGACTGACTAATATCGCAAGGGAGATTACTTTAAAACCTTGAATTTCGTCCGGAAACACGCCCCCCCCCCGTTTAGCTTATCCAATCAGGATTACATTCTCTAACCGCCAAAAATTTTTATTACTCCCATCGAAGTAAGAATAATCCTCTTTAGTTCGATTTTACTAACAGCTATTCTGGAAAATATAATTTTATCACACATGTTTCAAATAGTCCAACACTTCCTAAAATTATCTCTGGATTGCCTCAGCTCTTGTCAGTTTTCCGCTGTTGACCTTACACTGACATATCTGTAGGACCGTTATCGAACGGACTCTAATTAAAATTCGATGCAAGCTCCAAACAGAGCATGATTCCATCTCTAGCAGTCAACAATTTATTGCGAGCCCAGCCCATACAGCAAACCTAATGGTTGCGTGTCACGCTGACCACATCAGAATGTACTGCAAGATAATTTCAAAAAGTGTTTGGCACTATCACAATATTGATGAATTAATTATCTGACTACGATAAAAATCTAAATGATACAAATGTACACTTCAAGAGGCAAATATTGGTCGATAATTTGATCAAGGTCAGTGCACAATGGAATGAAATTAATGAGCTACCTCGATTTGTGAAACTGAAAGTTGATGATGTCGGTCAATTCATTTACGACTGGGAAAACAAAACCAATGTGAAAAACTCTAAGACATCTAAAGTTAGTTAGAAAATTTCTGAGAAATAAAAACGATACCAACCTATGATCAATATAGCGTAGACGGCAAAAATGCGACTATATCATAATCAATTATGTTGACAATGCATCTTCACTGACAAGAAGTGTTCTAGCCAAAGGTAACAGTCCAAATAAATCGGATCGAATGTCAGACGAAGAAAGTATCATTCTTTATGAAAAGTGTTATTAGGGTGCAAATCTGCCCAGTCTTTGATTATCACAATTAGTTCAATAACTGTTGACATTTTTGGTCGACAGTCTTTGATTATCACAATTAGTTCAATAACTGTTGACATTTTTGGTCGAAAGGATGTGTAGGAACACTAAACGTCGAAACTGGGAGACGTAACGAGCAAGAAAGCATCCGATGGGATTGAGTATTTTGAACTCTGCGAGCAGCAAACGCAGTATAACGATGGGGGGATCCCGGAGTATCGTTGGGGGTGGGGTAAACAAGCAGATAAGGGGGTCTTTGGCATGAAGCCACTGGGGCATCCCCAGGGGACAAGAGTTCCAGAAACTTCTGCATTTTAAGCATTTTCAACTATCTGCAAACTAAACTTAATACTAGGAAATGTCCGTGTTGTTTCAAGCTCAATTTGGTTTTTTTGGAGGGGGGATGAGGAAGGGCTGATGCGCCCCTGCTAACTGGTGAAAACATCAGGAATGTAAGAGAGATAGATAACTCTAATTATTTCTGCGACGGGTTGTAACCAATAGCTAGCCTGTCGCTATTTACAAAATATATGCAGGATTATGCAACAGGATGCTGTATAAATCAACGTTTACTCTCTACATCATCCACTGCGGACACACAACTCTAACCTGCCGCCGTGGTGTACTGAGAAGATGTTAAAGAAGGCGTCTATCACGTTGTGTGCGAAAATTTGCTAACAATTCCTGCCTGATGTTTACACATGTCTTCTGATAGAATTCGTAATTCAAAGGTACTTTGGGTAATGTCAATACGTGTTATATAATATTACGACTTTAGACCGATTCTGAAACAAAGTAACTACCTGTCAGTGATTTAGCCATTGCATCACAGTCAAGTTCGCGGTTAATTCAAAGAGAACCTTGCCGGGGTGGTGAGAAACTCTGTCTGTTCTCCAATCAGCCAGTGATGTCACCGGTCGGCTTAGGCTTAGAGACCGGAAAACCCGACATTATAACATGTCGATGATACTAATCAGAACTAAGATAGTCAAATTTTGGGCGGGTTTCAGTAGACGTTTTGACGTGCCTAAAGAGACATCACGGTACTCCGAGAGCAAATTGTGCCATCGTAAAAAGGAGATTGTAAAAGGAAGTTCTAGGAAATTCGGACGAGATTTGGAACAAAGGCTTCTGAGGAAGCTTTCCGGGTGCGATAGGTCGCCACTCGAAGATTAGAGCGAGAAGAAGACGTGGAGAGCACGTGGCAATAGGCAGTTGTGCGAATGCGCTGGGCCAGGAGAATAGACAGTCGTGCGAAGGTGCAGGGCGGGAGAACGGAAACAAGGGTACCGGAAGTACCGAAAGGAGATACAAGGCGGAAGTTGCAGATGAGTGACATAGAAGGAAAACGGGAAGGAAACACTCTCACCTTTAATTTCGCGTGATGAAATAACCGGCAACTTGAATGGGTCTTTGTATTGGTTGAAAGAAATTAAGTTGAAAAATTGTCCTGTAATTGTTGAATACCGCGATATAGTTTATTAAATTGTTATACCTTTCACCTTATTATTTTTATATTGTATAAACCTATACCGTCGGCCTTGCTGACGGGGGGTTCGGAGCTATTTAATCTTTTAATTGTCCGTCCTACTCCGGTGTTAGTAATAATACCGTAGGGGGCACGTGACCGCGTCACTTTACTTAATATTGCTGTAACTGGAAATAACAGTCTTCAACACGCCCACCAAGTGTCACAGATATATGATGCTCTCTGCTCACAGGTTCACCGACTGATTTATTATTCTGTTCCATTATTATGACGATGCAGATTGCGTTTTTTTTTTTTTTTTCTTTCTAATGTTAACGTTAATTTTTGTCTGCCAGTGACATGGGTGACAGAGGGCCATAAATACCCCGAAGGAAAGGTTTTCGACATAAAAATTTCGCTTAATACAACGTTGTTATTGTAGTGACAATCAAGCCAGTGATTCCCAATGGCAGTGCGTTTGATAATTGTTCTGAAACAGAAATTGTATTTAACCGTAATCGCTTGCGATTAGGCATAGGGTGTTCCGAGGGACTACAGTGTTCCATGTCCATCTGCTTTGCATCCTCGTTCCACAAAAATCTGAACCTGCAAGTGTCATCCACAAAAAGACAGACACTCTTGTACCAGCAGTTTGTATTCCGTGTTGATTTCATGCACTCTTTGTGTAAGTTGCAACAGTATTCCGTAGTCGATTTCTGGATTGGCAGATTGCACCATTAATTTGTGTCTCTTGTATAGGTGTGGTCGCTCCCTAAACTAAGTATTGAGAGATTTCTAATTGCGAAAACCGAATATGGTTAGAGTGGCTGAAACTCCAGACGCTTGTCCGTTGACGTTGAGACCCTCGCCCCAAATGGTGTCTGCAGCGGCAAATAGAGACGCAAAGTTAGTTGTAAATCTTTTTGTGTGAGACGTTAGTGGGAACGACAGATTGATTACTGATGTCACTGTGTGTGCACGACTCCGTTTACACGGATTGAATGCGATAACGACACCACGATTTCCTTTGTCGCCCTATGTTAGGTCGTATCGCCAGATAACTGTTTTCAAGAGGAATGCCATAAATACTGGGCAGCGCCGCAAAATAATTTTCTGCGATCGTTTTCACTATCTGGCCAACCTCTCCGTACTGAAATTTGTGCAAGCACCAATGTTGTTCTAGTTTGTGCAAACACAACACGTCTTAATACAGAAAAAGCATAATTCGATGGTTTTGATTTTAGAGGTTTAGAGGATGTGACATAGAGCGTTGAGTTCGAGCGTGATTTTGATACAAACCCTTTATTATGAAGGTGTCTGTGACGATCGGTGGCATCCCAGACCAGATCTATGCCCAGGGACAGGTGAGATGCAATCTGTAGGAATAGGCTTTAAACATTATGGCAAGGAGTCCATCAAGTACATGAATCTGCTGTCGAATTGATGTTAGTGGCTTTTATCAAAATTGATTTGCCCTTGTCATTGTTATGTGGTCAACTGAAGACCACACGCTCCACGATTCAGTAAGACATAGAAAACGAGAGCGAAAGCGAAACGCTACAAATTGAATAGATGTACGTATATATAATCACGGACGCTCATCTTAACGTACAAAATGACCCATTCATATTCGTCATCTGCAAGTCTGCCGTTCCAGCAAACTTTCTTCCATAACTTAAAGCTACATTATGCCATGGTCATCGATCGCCAAAGCTGCGGTAAGAGCGGATTCAGTGTGTGAGTCAGGAATGTTGATTTTGAGAGAACGATAAAAGTACCGACGATGGAACTGCCGAAGGAACCAACTAAGGAACATGCAAATCAACCTGAGTAGGTGACACGGGTCACAAAAACTCTCTTGTTTATTATGTGGTCCCCAAGATTTGGTAGCTGGCCTTCTTTACACCTCATCCCACGCGCCAGCACGAGCTATCGGAACGACAGAGAAAACCAACGCCTGGGGATCCTTTGGAACGACAAGCACGACAGGTACCAGCTGCATGTTAGACATACGCCTGGAGCAAGATTTCTACACTGCCGTAGGACCTATTAAACCTCCTTTACAATGGAGCAGTACTCGGCGGCCTTGAAAACGGCCAACCTCGGTCCACAAAAACTTCGAAGGCGTAGCAAAGGCCGTAATTATGACAGCACTGACCGACTGGGTGAAGGACATACTACATAAACAAGGCAACTTTCCTGCTAATTTCATCACGTCCTTCTAGAGCCGATAATGACTACAGTTGCAATGATCGTTGGCGGGACAATCCTTAAAGCCCCCGCATTGCCCGGCTCAAACCACACTTCCTCTACGAACACAGGATATATATATATATATATA
>JAECUM010096018.1:0-21945 GCA_016617855.1 Megalonaias nervosa | reverse complement strand
TGCAGCTGGTGCGGCTATACCTAGTGCGGCCGCATTAACAATAAGAAAAGTTCTTACAATTACAAGATCTGCAGCGGCATCAGCTCCGTGTAATAAAACACCTTTCGAGAAAAGTTCGGTCGATTCGGCTAAACCACGTCCAGTATCTTTAAACCACATCATGTTCGTTGCAGTTGATCTCGAGTAATCATCGGAAAACGAAATAATATTTAAGATTGTACTTGCAACTTGTAAGTGACTCGAAATATCTTCTACAGTTTGATTAGCTAGTTGATATCTAGCACTTTTGAATAAACACCAGCCGTTATTTATAAGAGCTACTTCTGTTCCAGCTGCAGTTGCAACAGGTGGATTGGCTACTGTCATAATCTGACCGCGAACTTCTAACATTGCCTTATGGGGCAGTAGAAATACATCTTCATCTCGAGTATTAAATGTTCTAATACCAGTTTTATTTGGTTCATTAGAATTTTCATCGAGATACTCAACGTACTCAAATTCTGTTACAGTGTCATTGGTGTCATAAGTTTCTGCTAAATCGAGATAATTTTTAACAGACATTTTTTATTTATTAGATTATATAAAATTTTATTGCGGCGCCGTTACTTTAGATATTAATTTTTGTATAATCTGCTCGCCTTTCGGTGATAAAAGTTTTTTCGTTGTTGTTATCATAGCACGTTGCGTTTCTTTTGTTGGAGCGATTTCTGAAATAGCTTGTTTTATCTCAGATGCAGTCGGTAATCCACGTTGTGGATCGCCTTTTATTTTATCAGCTATTTTTTGTCCCACCGCAGTCCCAGCGGCAGATGCGGCTCCAGTTGCAAAAGCTTTACCTGCGTCTAGTGCAATTGGTGCAACTTTACGCGCGATTCCCGGAACATTTTCAATAACTTTAGTAAATATACTCCCAAAAAATCCTCCTACTATTTTTCTTCGATAAATTTTTTTTCTCTGTTTCATTATATTTGAGGTTGTATAATTTTTATCGTCAATCACGAAGTCGCAATAACTTTGTTATTGTACGCGTAAGTGTAAATAATATGTAACAATTTCGTTGTTCAGATCTAATTGCCTACCAGATTGATCTGTTAATTGCATTGTTATACTTGATATTTGATTTTCAACGTTTAACGGATAATAGATAATATGACGCGGAGTGATTTGCATGAGAGAACCTGGCGGAACTTTGGTGAGAAACTGTAAATCGTTTGCCCTTTACTGCCCTGGGCTGAGTAAGATCCAGAAGCAATAGAGCAATTTACTAATATTGTATTTACGTCAGTTATATTTACCGGCAGTTCACCGTCATATGTAATAGCTTCATTAGGATCTAAATAATACTCTCTATGTTCAAATCCTATCAGTGGTGCGATACTTCTTGGTGATATAAAACTAACTGACATATTTTTTATTGTCATTCTAGCTCGTAACGTGTTATAATTCGCTGCTAACTCGAAATTATCAGGTTTCATCTTCTTTTTTTGCATAAGCTCTTTTATCACTCTGTTTAGATCAGTAATATTATAAGCTCCTTGTGGAATTTTAAATGTTTTCCATTGCGTGTCTCTTATTGAAATAATTGCAATCTCATCATTGATACCAGTTTTTACGTTAGCCATAGCATTCCAGCAAATACAAGAAATTAATCCAATTTCATACTGTTTCTCAGTATCAAGTTGTATTGGCGGAATATAATTTACTGAAAAATTTGTGCTATCTTTTGCGGTTGTACTAGAGTCTAGCAATAATGTTGCTGACATCGTTATTTATTATATTTTTTATAAAATTAAATCGCCGAGATTAAGTCGCGGTGTAAAGTTTCATACTCGTCAGATGTTAATAAATTTTCCGATCTTAGATGATCAAGTATATCAATAATTTCATTGTCAATTTCAACACTAACATTACCAGCTTCTTTTGATGATATTAATAGCATTAATCTGCCTATCATTTCGGCGGTTGATGTAAATATTTTTACACCAGTTCCAGCTTTTACTTCTGCATCTTCCTTTAACCTTTTTTCAAGTTCATCATAATTATCAACCAACCGACTTAACTCTGTTTGTCTTTCAATAGGATCTTTTATGTCCTCTGGGACAACTTTATCAGCTTTTATACGTACTTGATCTATTTCTTTTGCCTCACTACTCAAACCACTAGCGTGATGACTACGATATCTGTTATTTTTTATATTACGAATGGCTTTGATATAAAGATCAGCGATAATCCAGCGTCGGTATTGTCTGGAACTGAATCCGTAGTTTTCATTTTCCGGTTTTACATCGTATAAATGTTTCTTATTTTCTTCTTTAATTTTTTCTAGCTCTTCAATTTTTTCTTCAGCGTTGTAATCAGTTTTTTTAATATCTCGTATTCTCACATTTTTAAAATTGTATTTTTCGTTAAACGTTTCATACTCGCAATCTCTTATTTCGTTATTTATACGCTCTAGAATATCTTTAACATTTTGCTCGTCTTGGATATCTAGTCCATGTTCTTTTCTAAATGCTTCTTTTCTAGCTTTTTCTTCCTCATACATCTCCTCTAGTGCTATTTGACCTTTACTTTTTGGTATTTCAATTTTTTCCTTCATCTCGTCTAACATTCTTCCAATCGGTTCAACTGATACTCTTTCTGATAATCTTTGTTCAAGTAAAAGTGGATTATTTAATAGCAGTCTTAGTTCAGCTTGTCTAGCAGCAGGATCAGCAATATGTTTTACAAGTTCTCAAGCTAACTTTAACTTTTCTTCATCAGATCTTCTAATAATTTTTGCAGCAGCTGCTTCTTGTTGTTCCTTAACAAGCCCGACTAAACCTTTTTCTTGAAGCTTTTTAACTTCTTCGTCTGACAGTGTCCTAGTTTCAGGTTGTTTTCCAAGTAGTGCTTCAGTAACTGGTTTGAGAATCGTAGCTGTTGTTTCTGCGGCAGTTATTTGTCCACGTCGTGCCTGTTGTACCCTTTGCTTAAATGCTGCTTGAGATTGAGCAAGTTTTTTTAGATCTTCTATATGTTTTCTATATTTTGCTCGTTTGTCCATAATTATTATATATAAATTTTATAAAATTGAAACGCCTTACTGTAAGTAAATGTTAATACAACAGCGAAACATTTTAGTTGGATCATGTATAAGTTTATCAAATAAGAAGAAGTTATATTTATCTTTTGTAGCTTTATGATAAAGTTCGATAAATTTATCTTTTGTTACGTCACCGCATTGTTCGTTCGCAATATTTCTGACGTCAACATTGTCCAGTCCCGGAAATAATATAAAACAACCGGTATTTCGCCGAATAAATCTGTCAACATTATAAAAACCTTGAACTAAATAAATAGAATTACACTTTTTATTTCGCGATAGTGAAAAATATGATCTTATTTTATTCATCTCCGTATTATTTAGCGGAATATCGTCAAAAACTACTATCTTATGTTCAGATGCATCAAGTTGATTAACTGGAATAAGATCTTCTGGCTGTCTGATTATAAAAAAATCTTCACCAGGCTCAAGATCATCACGAAGTTTGCCATTATATTCGCTTAGTAGCTCGTACTTATCTTGCTGTGGATTAATTGTATAAATATAAACTCGATCGTAGTTAAAATTATCGCCAAGAAGCAAGTTCATAAGCAAATTTGTTTTTCCAGATCCAGTTCGCCCAACAATAAGATAATGACAATCTGGAAGTTCATTGTTATGTTTATGTTTCACCAACCGCTCTGTATCAAAGTTTAATATCGACGATTTTGCCATCGTTGTTATATAATTTTATGTAATATTAAACTAACTAATGTTGACAATTTTATGTAAGACAATAAATAATGAGCTACTATACAAAATTTGGAACATTAACAGGAGATTTATTGACTGAAGGTTATCAAGGTGACTTACCTAAGTACGCAACTCTTGATCAGCTAAGAAATGAGATCGATAATTTATTAAATCTCACAAGTGTGGATCAAAATGAAGTTGTTATTTTCCAGGATAAACAAGGACGATTAAAGACGAGTAATGTACAACTGTCAAATGTACTTCTACGAATTCCCACCGCGGTTGTTAATAATATTGTTACTTTTACTAATCAAGGTAAGATACAAGATTCCGGTACGTCAGTCAGCGATTATGTCAAAAAAGCTGGTGATTCATTCACAGGTAGTATTATTATGAATCAAAATAAAATTATAGACCTTGGAAATCCAGCTGTAGATACAGACGCCGCAACAAAAAAATATGTTGATGATCAAGAATCTAAGTACATATTGGCCAACGGTGGCATAATGCGTGCATTTCTCAACATGAACAATAACGGTATTAATAATCTTAGAACACCGGAATATGATTTTGATGCTGCAACAAAAAAGTATGTTGATGATAAGGAAATTCCTATTTCAACTTCGTTAAAAACAATCGGTGATGAAATGACTACACTTAGTGCTACTTTTTCTAGACATGTAGAAACGTTCTTAAATTTTCGTAGAAATATAAACAAAGCCTTTAAAGAATTTTTTGGGGAACAACCAACCGTTGAAATAAAACTAGCCGACATTAACACGAAACTCAACGACATTGTCAGTGGAATACCTAATATTGTTCAAAAAACTAATCTAATTAAAATTCCACACGGAAAAATTAAAAATATCGTGTACACAGTAGCATCAGGATCAACAATATGGACACCGCAAAATAACACACTCGAACATACCGTAGAAGTAACTGGGTTATACAGGTTATCTATGTACGGTTCGGAAATTACTGCTGCCACTTCATTTTCACCAAATGTATATCATAATCCTCTATTGCTGATGCTAACCAAGAATATGAAAGAAATCTTTACGTTAATATCAACGGAAATGCCTCCGAGACGTTACTGGTGGTTTCTGGAATTTATAGCTGAAACTTTTAATTAATTACTTAACATCATTAGGTATAATGAATCAAACCAGAAACCAGCATTGTTGTAAACTAATATTATATAATGAAAAAATATATATTTGATTTCAATCACATTTCAAAAGAAATTCCAAAACAAGATGTGGACGCTCTAATGCAATATTACAAATTTTATCACAAAAAACTTTGGTGCGTGAAAAAATGTTACAAATACTATACCAAAATACTTCGAGTAATATCATATTTACCGCTGTTATTGACTGGATCTGGTATAATTTCGAGTGGTGCATCATTAAACCCGTTTTTGTTAATAATATCAGGTATTGGTGTTTCTCTTACAACAGCGTGTAAAAAGATTGAACCTCGACTAGCGACTAAAAAAAATAGTTGCCAAACGGTTAGTATCACCTATAAAAAATTACTTGATCAGATACGATCTTACTTGCGGGGTATAAAATATGATATGGACGATTTAATACGTGAGTTTCTTATTATTGACAGTATGTTAACAGATATTCTACCAATGAGAGTCAACAAGTATGAAAAAGATTATCAAAAAAAGTATGATAATGATAGGGTATGAAATATTATCTAAACTTTGGAAATAATCTTTGAAAATTTCAGTGTAAAAGTCTAGGATTATATCTGCGCTAGGATTTTGGGAAAATCGTTTGGGGTGGGAATTTTAAGGTCTTCGAGATGGTCTTCAAGATTTGTTTGGAGGGTGGGGAAAGGTATCTGAGCCAGAACCAACAGTTTGATGTTGTGAAAAATCGTTTGGGTGAAGATTTTAGGGTCTCCGAGAGGGTAATTCGTATTTGTTTGGAGAGTGGGGAGGGGGTGGAAAGAGGTCTCTGGGCCAGAACCAACACTTTCCCTTACTACTTCGCGCCAGGGTTTGACACCGCTCGGTCAAGCAAAGACCCCTGGCTTGTAACAGTATATATATATATATATATATATATATATATATATATATATATATATATATATATATATAGAGAGAGAGAGAGAGAGAGAGAGAGAGAGAGAGAGAGAGAGAGAGAGAGAGAGAGAGAGAGAGAGAGAGAGAGATTAATCATCAACAATCACTATACAAAGATATTTGCAAGAGACTGACAACAATTCGTACAAAACAATCGTGATTGAAAAGAATCCATGGAAATCTAAATCAGCAACATCACCATTATCTATATACAGGCCCGGCCCTAGGGCAAGGCAAACGAGGCAACCACCTTGGGCCCCACGCTTCTCCGCAATGCAGTTTTTTTTTTGCTTGGGACCCCGCGTTCATCGCTTGCTGCCTTGGGCCCCGCTTTCTGCCTTGGGCCCCGCACATCCTAGGGCCGGGCCTGTCTATATAGTGTTTTCAGGCAGGAGCTGATCCAGAAATATCTTTCAGTGTTACTAGTAGAGTACACAAAGAGTTATTGTGTCGAAAATTTACTCTACCCGGTAGTTTCGCGCTCATTATTTTTATTTTGGGGTGTGTGGGGTGTGTGGAGGGGTATTACAAGAGGAACTATATTGTCGACCGATGTGAGATCTCTCAACCTGTACCTATATACAAGTATTTAATAAAATCTGCTTGTAAAATTTTGTCAGGGCTAGGAGAAAATAATAATTTCTTTAAAGACCTACTGCATACTAGTGTGATATGGGTTCTTGTAGTACACTGTACTTTTCGAACCTTGTGACCGAATTTATTTGACACTGAGAGGCTTTTATTGATTGTTGGACATGTATCTAGACATTCTAGGTGTTCAAATATGGTTACGTCAAGGGTCATAGTTTATTTCATTCACACAAAGGTTAGCCTTCAAATTGATGTACCAGCCTATATAAAATTCTTATAATTGCAGATACGCAAAACTATTTAGTTGCCACCATTGCAATTGTAATTTTTGTTTTCTAAACCCGCCCCCCCCCCCCATGACGAAGTCCAAAAGGTTCACATTTCTTTTTGTGTGTATGTCGGAGTCCATCATAGACCCAGATATGCCGTCAAATAATGCGCGGACATATCGGAGTCTGTGCAGTTTGTTAGGAGCAAACAGTTGGACAAAAGATATTGATCATGATCATTGGGCACATTAAGCGACGGCAGATTAGGGTGTGTGTCAGGTCTATGTTGTTTGCAGTTTGGCTTGATATTTAAGCGAATATAAACGGTAGGTGTAAAGTTGAGATTACTCACCCGTGACGTAAGTGTCCACTATAGTTTGAATACATAATCATTACACAGTGAAGTCACATGTGCCCTCATGTACATTTATAGGGTCACTTTAGAATCGTTTGGAAATGTGGTGTCCTTTTCTAGGGTAGGCTTAAAAAGAATAAAAATTAGATAACAAATTGCTTGTTCTTAGTGGTACTTAATAAATCTGTATACCTTTATGTAATTACAACAACTGTTTGTTTTAGTGGCATTGAATGAAATATTTATACCTATTTGTAATTACAACAATTGCATGTTATAGTGGCACTGAATGAAATATTTATACCTATTTGTAATTGCAGTAATTGCATGACATAGTGGCACTGAATGAAACATTTATACCTATTTGTAATTACAATAATTGCATGTTATAGTGGCACTGAATGAAACATTTATACCTATTTGTAATTACAATAATATAATCCAAGTAGTAGGTACTCCTGTAAGTTACAGTTAGTTGTTATGTATAATTTCTGCTGCGCTCAGTTGAAGTCACGTGGCCACGATACATTTTGTAATGACTAAAACGGGCACATGCACATTAATAATTGCCGTTCCGTAGGCCTGATCCTGAGTGGTATGTAAGTAGGCATTCCAAATACCTGATTTACGACTATACACGTAATGCTCCAGTTTTATCTATCTATTTATCTGGCTGATGTATGTAAGTCTACAAACGAATCTTCCTCGTATTATAATAATACTTAAAAATATCGATCCATAATCAAGAGCTATCGTTGGGTGTTACCTGTACCACACTATGTCTACTAAACCAACAAGTAAAAGTGTGATAAAATCTTGTCAAATTATTATTGCTTCATTAATTTATCACTTTCGTTAGACGTGAGTATTATTGTATATACTTACCTTAGTAGTTACAGATTAAAAGAGCTGTTTCGATTAGCCTCTTTCGTTCATATGTTGCTTATGCATGCGAACAATAATGAAACCAATCCGGATCCATAGACCTTTGTGTCCACGAAGAACTTTCACTTTAGCATATTTACTCAAAGTCTCTAGTATACAATGGACCATTGCAGTGGCGTAGAGCATAATAAGTTCGATAGCTCTATCGCAACCAACAAAATAGTAATACCAAATTTTCAACGACTCCTTCCCCCTTAAGGAATGAACATAGGAATGGGGTGTGGGATGGGGATGGGGGATCATTAGTGACCGCTCGTTCGGCGGCTATGAGAACTCGAGCTTTATCGTACATGCAGTCGTCTAGCTTATGAACTTTCTTTGTGCTACTGACAGCGTTTTACACGTATAAATAATATTCAGAAATAGTTAATGAACGTTGAAGTTCAAACGCGTTCGTGACCATTAATTACGTATAGTTCCATTAATTTTAAGTCTTATTCGTGATAAGTATATGGGTAAAGACCCAGTCACCCACTGCATCAAATCAGACAAGGGAGACAACAAGTAATACGTTCTTTCATATTACGTCACGAAGCAACTCGTTAATCAATACATAACTTTGAAGTCATCTGGAATAAATTCATATTCAGTGATAGGAAACTTATTGAAACATTTTACATGCATCTAAGATTTGATGGCTTTGGTTGAGCCAAACCATCTTGTTAAGGGCCGTGCACTGCCAAGTAGCTATGAAAGCATAAATATACGCAGTTTGCGCAATAGTCGCTATATAAGAGACTCTTTTTGATATTATCCCTGTGCCGACCAACTCTGAGGTCATGTCTTTGTGTTAAGAACAACATATTAGTTCCAAACACACGGCCCCATTACTTTGTTAATTTTCATGACTTACTGAATATACTTTAATACATCTCTTGTAAGTAATTTTCAAACTAGTCCTAAGCACAATTCTTTTTAAAAAAGTGTGTTAATATGTGCTTTTGCCAAGCAAAAAATTGTCGATATTTATTGCATCAATTCCGTTTTTAAAATCTTCATTTTCGGAGGTACGTAGTTCTGCAAGTTGTAAAGCTCTTAAATTTCGGAGGTAAGTAAAGATTATAATAATGCCTAAGTAGAAGTGATCGGATATCAAAACCAACCGGAGCTTGTGAAGGTTGTAAATATACGTTTAACCTACAGCAGGTGACTGGTCAACTTACATTGGTTACGCCGCGCAGTTTGATATTGATTGATTTAATGTTTCAAAGCATACACGATAAATTGTTTTTGAAAAAGGGTCGACCATCCTTTTGTAGTGATCAGAATCCTGTTTATTACTTCATAAACTTCACTGATATTCAACTACATAGTTTATCACATTGTCTGTACACTTTACATAAAGTCTGTGCTATTTAATATTTTTGATATTACAACACGTTGACATATCATTTATGTGATTATGATTGGTCCAGTTAAGCCCATGAAATTCTTGCGCAGTATTCTCTTCACTGATTGGCTGCGATCATGGGAACATTTTCTATATTCCGCTTCTTGAAACGTTTTGTTTTTACTAATACTATGAATATTTTGGCGGCCATTTTTCGAACCGACTGCCCAAAGGGAACTGGGGAAAAAGTCACTTCTATTTGAATATGGCAAAATTACACACACATGGGCTCGTTACGTCATGTATTGCATATCATACGCTGAAAAATGGATCCAAATCCCAAAGAAGAACAAGACCAAGAACAACAATAAATAAAACTAACCGTATTGGTCAATTGATAGCGTGAGGGGAGGGGTAGGCGGTAATCCTGTAATATGGAATACAAAAGTGGTTTGAACGTTAATTTCTATAAGCAAATAAACTCACCTCTGTTCAAAGAAGAATGTGGACACAAACCAGTCTCCCAACTGACAGAACGTTATGCCCATCAAACCATGGTATTTGTACGCGGTAATTTATCTCAAACGATCTAATGTTTCTAAGTGCAATTCTGACTGTTTCCTGTTCCAAATCAAATGCTACAAATATCCGGTCACAGATACATTATATTAAATATGGAAGCTCTTAATCCATTAATAATCCTTTCACATGAATATCCAGCAACTTCCAGTACTAAACGTTACAAACCTTAGGTGTCAACATTGTTACATTGATCGTCTAACCTAAATGATTATTTTAAATGACACCACACGGAACTTCCATACACATCCTGTGTTGAAAAACGATGTTCTCTGAGTCAAGTGTTCCATTTATTCTGAAATTCAATTGCTCTTTGAATTCTTATTTGTAAAATAAAATCTACTTTTAAATTTTATTGGTTATAAAACTGCCAAAAAGAGCGACAAGAGTTTGGGACTATTTTTTTTACGCTCAACAAATCGAAGGTACATTGTCTTTGTCATAATGAACGAAATTATTTCTTCTTTCTATCTGTTTCCATTAAAATAAAAACTATGTGATAAACAGAATCTCAGATGGGTAATGATTTAACTCGTTTCGTAATTTCAATATTAAATCATTACCCATTGGAGATACTCTATTTATGTGTTATGTATATTTGATTTAATTGTTTTTCTGTAGTTTTAATTTTTTTAATTTTATTCCATTGCATGCTATTGAAATGTAACATTGTTTACTGGACTTGACCTTGTCCAAAATTTAGTTCAGCTCTGTTTGACCTGATTGACTTTTTTATTGTTTTTATTTCATTGATGTAAACAACTAATAATATCTTCATTATCCTCTATGGGTATCAGCCAATTGACCAAATTACTATTCAGGTAAACATGTTGATCAGGGTTTTGGAGAATCCAAAGTGAATTTTATAGGATATTATGTTTTAAATAAACAAGGCTCATTAAATCATGCTAGAAAGTTATTTTCCGTTAGGCAATGGTTGTTTTTAGAAAATGTTAGTTTGTGACCTGAGGTCAAACAGATAACTATGTCATCTTGCGACTGTCAGAATTTTGCGATTTGTGCTTTAACACCTAACACTTTAAGTTGTGTTATGTTGTGACCAGTTTAGGCTGAATTATACTTTCTTCAAATTATTGATTTCAAATGATTATTTTCTCTGGAAATACAAATGTGCTCTGACAAAATTCTTGGATAAATACATTCATTGGAATTTATACTGAATTCAAACCTAGATATCTTCTGACTGGGATTTCCTACCATTTGACAAGCGTGGCAAACTCTTTGGTACTTATAAACATCATTTTTAATTTTCGGCAAATAAAACTTATTCAGGATCTTGTGATAAGTCTTACTGACACCAAAATGACCAGCTTAGGAAGTTTTATGGGCTAGACTATGAATTTCCTGTCTATACGATGTAGGAATAACAATTTGATTGCTCACAGCAGGTACATCAGGTGATCGCCATTTTCTCATAATGACCCCATTTTTCACAAAATAACAAACTGGTACTTGTGTGGCTTCAATTTCTGAAATCCAGTCTTGTGTATTCTCTCAGGAATAGTATTTGGGGGCCTGTATAACTCACATTAAAATGTCTTGCATGCTTATAAAGTAGCTGTTACTTTCTATTCAGATATCTTACAACTGCAGTCAGAAATTGGCATGTGGTTTCTGTTATTCTGTGAAGAAACCATCTTACTTATGAATCTCTCTCTCTCTCTCTCTCTCTCTCTCTCTCTCTCTCTCTCTCTCTCTCTCTCTCTCTCTCTCTCTCTCTCTCTCTCTCTCTCTCTGCTGAGTGATTATTTAAATTATGGAATTTACCTTATCTATTGTTCCAAGGCACATATATTAGGAATAACAGGCCAAATTTAAAATTTCATCTCAGATTCATAAATATAATAGTTTTGTGAAGGTCCAAGAATCAGAAAAAACAAATTAGCAAATAAAATATAATACTTTTCACGTTTTCTTTTTTGCTCATAGCAAGCGCAAAATATTTATTTTATTGCCCGCAAAAAACAAATTCTCCAAAACGTGAGCATTTTTGGACAGTGTATATATTGAATACAGATTCAGTAATGGAATGTTTTTTGGGATTAATTCTTGAAACTGTCACTAGGGAATATAATCTGACTGTTCTTGAGGCATAACTTACGAATGTATGTGGTATACAAAAGGAAATGTGTCTCGGCGAATCCAGAATTTACAGTTTTAATTCTCAGAATTTGCAATTATGAGTGCATGTCTAATCCAAAAACCAAAGTGTGTGAAAAGCTTCTCTTTATTCATGTTTTATTCACGTGAAAGTGAAAAACAAAACGGATTGGCAAATAAATCTATAAGAACAATGTAACAAGAAAATCCAGATATTTGTTCCTTATAATTGCCCACCTGTATGATAATTTTTGTTTTAGACTAATTCATCTAATAATATTGGTTTTATGAATGCTGGTTTACATTAAATATTTATCTTTCTCAAATATTTCCTATGAAAAGTTAAACACAGGACTGTATATAGTTTTTATTTATTTGTTTTGCTTTATTGCATAGTTGTATTGTGCTGATATTTTTTGTGTCACGACAATATTAATTTATATTTTAAATAGGATAAAATAATGATAAAATCACAGACAAATGAAGATATTTATGCTGGTGGTGGTGGTAGCCGGGTGTTGGATGCTACAACAGCCTGAGCTGTGAGTAGCCTTAAAAACTTTAAGTTTTTTAAAAAATTATGGGGGGGTGGGGGTGGGTGTCTTACTCTTCTAACAGAAAACAATCACATCTGCAGAACATACATGTAAAAATTTGTATTAACCTTTTTAACTACTACCTTAATTTCATATCCAAATGTATCAAGCAAGTTTGGTACTGTATTGTAGCAGTAATAATAAAAACAAATTGAACTGGTTACTGGTAGCGGTAGCAACGTTATTTATAGTCAATATATTATATTTTTATAATTGCTACCAAAGGAGTCTGATGTTTTATCAGTGAAGTACCTTGCAATCAATCATCTTATCTGTACTATAAATATCGATTCATATATGGATGAATACGATTTAAATAATAAAAAAATGTAGTTTCCAGTTTTATATCTGTGGAAATAAAGCATCTCTTAATTGTATGGAAATGTTCTTTATGTTAGTAGTAAGGGAAAAGGCTGGTTCTGGCCCAGAGACTCCTAAAACACCCCCAAACAATACGGATCGGGCCCCCCACCACCACCACCCACCCCCCGATCCGTATTTGTTTGGAGGCATTTTAGGATCTCTGATTCATAACCAGCCTTTTCCCTTACTACTGAAGATTTCACCAATATTATTTATAAAGTTTAGACAAAATTTCACTAAGATTATTTATAAAGTTTTGACAAAATTTCATACCCTATTACTGCAATACTTTTTTGATAATTATTTTCAAATCAGGCAGAAGATAGGGAATTTCCAGAATGACTCAATCACGTGATTTTCTAGAATGTTCTAGATCAGGTAAAAGATAGGGAATTTCCAAACGGATTTTCCAGAACAGCAGTATAAAAGGCGGTCAGAATTTTTCTTCTAGCCATTGCACTACTACACTTCAAGAGGACATCTTCACCGAGCGAACAGGTAAGTGAAAATTTTCTAAGATTATTTTATTTCACTATACTTTTTTTGATAATCTTTTTCATACCTGCTGACTCTCTTTGGTAGAATATCTGTTAACATACTGTCAATAGTACGAAACTCTCGTATTAAATCGTCCATATCATATTTTATACCCCGTAAGTAAGATCGTATCTGATCAAGTAATTTTTTGTAGGTGATACTAGCTGTTTTGCAGGCATTTTGTTTTAGTCACAAACCGAGGTTCAATTTTTTTACACGCTGTTGCAAGAGAAACACCAATGCCCGATATTATTAACAAAAACGGATTTAATGATGCTCCACTTGAAATTATACCAGAGCCGGTCATCAATAACGGTAAATATGATATTATCCGAAGTATTTTGTTGTAGTATTTATAACATTTTTTCAGGCACCAAAGTTTTTTTTTATGATAATATCCATAATATTGCATTAGAGCATCCACATCTTGTTTTGGAATTTTATCTGAAATATGATTAAAATCAACTATACTTTTTTTCATTATATAATATTTGTTTACAATAGTGGTTTGATTAAGTGATTAATTGAGGAGTTTCAGCTACAAATTCCAGACACCACCAGTAGGACGCTGCGGTTAATTTTTTATCAGATGCTACCAGCATAAACGTTTCTTCGGTATCTTTATTTAACATTATAGATACAACTCCAGAGAAAGCATCGCTTGAATGACGCCATAAATATGTGGTAAATATACTAAATTTTGCACTACTAAATACGGACAGCCTATATACACCAGTGACTTCTTCGGTATGTTTGATAGTGTTATTTTCCAGTGTCCATGTTGCTGATCCTGATGCTACTGTGTATACCGCATTGATAATCTGCTTGTGAGGAATTTTAATCAGATTCGTTTAGTAATGATATTAGGAATGCCACTGGCAATATCGTTGAGTCTTGCGTTAATGTCAGCGAGTTTTACGTCAACAGTTGGTGGACTTCCAAAAAAATCGTTAGTAGTTCTGTTCACGTTTCTGCGAAAGTTCATAAACAGTTGTACGTGACTAGAAAAATTAATATTTAATGTAGTCATTTCATCATTGATTGTTTTTAATGACGTCGTCATCGGGATATTGCTATCATCGACGTATTTTTTCGTTGCAGCATCAAAATCTGATTCTGATATTCTAAGATTACTAATACCATTATTATTCATGTTGAGAAAGGAACGCATTACACCGCCGTTGGCTAATACGTACTTAGATTCTTGATCATCGACGTATTTTTTCTTTGCGGCATCAATATCTGCGGTTGGGTTTCCAAGGTCTATAATTTTATTTTTATTCATGATAATGCTACCAGTGAACGAATCACCAGCTTTTTTGACATAATCGTTAACCGAGTTACCGGAATCTTTTATTTTACCTTGGCCAGTAAAAGTAACGATATTATTAACAACCGCGGTGGGAATTCGTATAAGTACATCTGACAGTTGTATATTACTTGTCTTCAATCGTCCTTGTTTGTCCTGGAAAACGACGACTTCATTTTGATCTACACTTGTGATATTTAATAAATTATTGATTTCATTTCTGAGCTGATCAAGAGTTGCGTATCTAGATAAGTCACCTTGCTGACCTTCAGCCGATGAATCTACTAATAATGTTCCAAATTTTGTATAGTAGCTCATTATATTTTATTGTTATACAATTTTTATATTACATAAAATTATATAACAACAATGGCGGAGATATTAAATTTTGATACCGAACGATTGATTAATCATAGACATAATAACGAACTTCCAGATTGCCATTATCTTATTGTCGGTCGTAGAGGATCAGGTAAAACAAATTTGTTATTAAATCTTTTGCTCAACAATAACTTTAACTATGACAAGGTATATATTTACACAATTAACCCACAGCAGGATAAGTATGATCTACTGAGCGATTATAATGATAAACTTCGTGATGAACTTAACGCTGGCGATGATATATTTTTAATAAGACAACCAGAAGAACTAATTCCAGTGAACGAACTTGATTCATCTGAACATAAAATAATTGTATTTGACGATATTCCGCTAAACAACGAGGAGATGAACAAGATCAGATCTTATTTTTCATTGTCGCGTAATAAAAGATGTAATTCTGTTTATCTCGCCCAAGGCTTTTACAACGTAGATAGATTTATTCGACGAAATACTGGTTGTTTTATATCATTTCCCGGACTGGATAATGTTGCTGTAAGAAATATTGCAAACGAGTAATGCGGTGATGTAACAAAAGATAAATTTATTGAATTATATCGTCAAGCAACCAAAGACAAATACAATTTCTTTTTATTTGACAAAATAGCGCGTGATCCGGCTAAGATGTTTCGTTGTTGTATTAACACGTTTCTATAGGTGAATTTTATAAAGCGTATAGAAAATATTGGACAAGCATCAACAAAAAATCGAATTGCTAAAGAAATTTATTGAAACTCGAGCAGCTTTTAAGAAAAAAGTAGAAGAAGCTCGACTTGGACAAGTTCAAGCAGAGGAAGAAACTGCTAAACTTTTCAAACCTGTTACCGAAGCAGTACTTGGCAAGCAACCAGAAATATCAACATTATCCGCAGACGAACTTAAAAAATTACAAGAAAAAGGTTTGTTAGGTTTACTTGGAGAAAGATCGAAAGAAGAAACCATAAAAATTGTAAACGAACTTGTAAGACACATTGCTGATCCCATTGCACGACAGGCCGAATTCGACAGGCTAATGAACAATCCTCTTGATCTTCAACGTGAGATAGCAAGAATGACGGTTAATCCAGCTGAGCTAAAGAGGTTAATAGAAGATGTGTCGGAGCAACAAAAAATGATCCAAGAAAGTGTGATAAAAATATTGCCTATTGGAGAATCTATAAAATTTTACAGAAAACAAGCTAGAGCAAAACTATATGATGCTGAGTATGACGAATTTATTAAAAAATATTTAACAAAAGAAAATCTAAAAGATCTTAATAACATTAGAAATTGGTCAGAAGATGATTACAAAAAACTGACAGATATTTTACAAAAAGTATATGATAATTTTTTGAAAGCTGATGAAGAAATTAAAAATGCTAGAAAAGAAGAAGAAATATTACCTCTATTACATACAATAAGAGAAGGAATTATTGCTAATGTTTTACTTAAAACAGCAGTACAGTACAGAACTAGAAAAGCAGATTATAGTAAATCATGGCCCTTCAAAAGACTATTTGATAAATATGAAAGCGAACGAAATGTAACATTACCAGAGGAAACCACCGGATCTGGAGTTAAAGTGTTTACATCAAACGCAGAAATAGTCGACCGACTTATGTTGTTGATGTCATCAAAAGAAGCTGGTAATGAAAGCGCAGAGATCGATAACGAAATTGTTGATATACTAGATCATCTTAGATCGAGCGGATTACTGACATCATCCGAGTATGAAATTTTACATAGCGATCTTGTCTAAAAATATTAATATAATGTCACTAACATCAACCACATTATTACTTGATTCGTCGCAGACAACAGGAAACAGCACAAACTTTTCTGTTTATTACAATCCGCCAATACAACTAGATCCTGAAAAACAGTATGAGATTGGATTAATTTCCTGTACAGCATGGAATTCTATTTCTAACGTGAAAACTGGAGTAAACGATGAATTTACATTTTACACTCCAAATATAATAAGAGACCGATGGAAAACATTTAAAATTCCACTAGGAGGTTATAATCTTACTGATCTAAATAAGACGATAAAGGAGCTGATAACAAAGGCGGGCGGTATAGCTGATAATTTAGTTTGGTACAGTAGGCCTGTTGTAAAAAGTTGACATAAATTTGGGACGTGGAAACAGCTTTAGGTGAGCAACAAGTAGTGTCAAGCACGCACGCACACACACACACACACACACACACACACACACACACAAAGTGAGTATGTATGACAGGTAGCTAAGTAACTTATGGTTCACCTTTTTACATTTACCAAATATCTTGATTAATAATAAATCATTTATTTCCATTATTAACTAAAATACGAACCGTTACATTAACGTAACGAATCCAACCTTCGTATTGCGAAATAGAATTTCGGCATACGAAATGGAATTGTGTCTTTAATTAGTTTTATTATTCTGCTTCACAGTAGATAAATTCATTAGTAACCTAATATAATTAGTCTCATATAATAATTCAAAGCATTGTTTGTTTAATGATTTCATTTCGCACACCAGTCTCACTTTCACAGACATGATTCCATTTTGTCCACCAAAATTCATTTTCGCAGATACATATTTTGCAATTGAAAAAAAAAACCCATGAAATTCATTATTTACAATTTAAATTTAAAAATAAAAAAGAAAATAGTTTTTAAAGTTCATGATTTTGTTAATTGAGTAACTTAAAAATAACCAGCAATTATTAGTTGGCAATGCTTCATTTCACATGCAAATTTTTCAGTTTGCAATACAAATTAATATGCAACAGTATTGAAAGTGATGCCTGATTTTTACCTTTAGCAATCAAATAAAGCAATGCTTACCTGAAGATTGAAGTAAAATATTATTAAATAGTTGAAAAAAATTAAGAAAAAGGGTATAGTTTACGACGACCCCATTCCACATTTTCATTTACGCAATAAACCATTACCGTAAACCATTAACGTAAAATAAACCATTATCGTAAAATGAATGTCCTTTTCGCCTAAAATAACCCGTATTCCCATTTGAGATATTATAATCAAAGCATGTCAGTTTTTACAATATCTCGATTATAACTGTAGCAAACATAATATTTAATTTATTATTATTGATTTCGAATGTTTACAATAAAAAGAATATTATTATGATTCCATTTAGCATGCCGATATTCTATTTCGTAAAGAAAAATCTAAATAAACGAACGCTTTTAGAAACGCACAAGGAGGAAGTGACACAACTCACTGATCAGAGAATCGATACAAGAAACAAATGATCTTGAAACCTGGTGTAGGTGGATTACTAGATGAGTTATCATACGCTTACTTTTACAGTGAGATTCAAGTGCGTCAAAGACAAAAGACAAAGAGAAACGCCACAATGAGTAAGCAAATTCACAAAAAAAAATAAAAAAATAAAACAAAGAATGCGAAGAAGAAGAGTGAAACGAAGTAAGCTGCAAATAAGAAGCGACGGCAATGAAGACGACTACCTTCAGGAAATTTGATTAAAATCAGTGGAGATCTGATCTTCACCAGACTGATTTCCTGGAGAAAAAAAAGCTGTGCAGTCAGAACTATTTTCGCTAGCCAAGGTTCCGATATGTTAACCCTACCTACATCTTGGCGGATGGAGCAGATATATATGTGCTTCGGGTATGTGAATTTAATTGGATGCGGCTGCAAGCCACCGTATCCAATCAAAATTAAGTTGATCAAATCTGAAAAAAAAACTGTTCCTACATGATTGAGACAAGGAGAGCACACAACTTTAATTGATTTATAAATAACCGATTTTCAGCTGCCGGTCCATGTTTGTACAAATACCTTTCACTCAAATACACCTGTAATGGTTTCTCTCTGGTACGTGGTCATACTTTCGATATCAAACTTACAAAGTACCCTTTTGAAGTCAATTGCCTCCACCATTTTCGGCCATTGTACAAAAACACCGCTGTTATACGCCATTGGTTAGTTTGCATTACATACTAAGGGAGGCAATTCGTGAAATCCAGATACAGAGAACTATTAGTAAATAGTTACAGAAATGGTTACAACATGTTATATATAACTTGACCTTGTCTAAAATAAATTTCACTGTATACCTGGCCATGGACAATTATTTCGTAAACAACAAAATACAGAGCAAAAATTTTTCTATGACTGTGTATTAAATATTCAGGTCATTATTAATGTAAACATATTTACCGGAATTTGAGTTAGAAGATATAATTGTCTCTGACCTGAGAATTTTCTAGAATGGAAAATTCCATTAAGTGACATAATATTTTCAGAAAATGGTAATTGTGAAATAAGTTAAGTAGAGGGCTCTATAATCTTGTTTATCTAAAAGTTATTAATTCTTGATTTAACACCTTGAAACAGAATCGGTCTTATTGCTATGCTCATTTTTCATTTGCTTGGAATTATTTATTAAAAGTATTGTTCACTGGAAATACAATGTGCTCATCAATAATGTTCTTGTACAGAAACATTAATTTGGAATTATAGTGAATTCAGACAAGGGCATTTGTGTCTAATATCATTGTCATACATAAAAGAATTCTTAGCACATCGACATAATACTGGCTACTGGCACAAAAGCATAATCGAGACTTCAGACACTTCAACACATTCAGTAGCGGAATATATTTGGGATACCACTGGAATTCAATTGGAACTTCATACATTTTGACTTGTGATAAAACTTTTAGGACTATTTGGGATTTAATTCAAAATACTGTATTTCTTTTGTTCTTTTTAAATTTGCTCTTTGCAGTTCTAGAGAAATAAATTATTTGTTGAATTTTACAAAACTTGATGGTTTTCGCTGTTCTTTTATACATATATATAAGGTGATATAAATGTTTAATGCGTTTAACATGAAAGTATTAATTTTAGTATAAGCGATAACTTTTATTTGTTTACAAGTTTGGATGGGATAAAAGTGTGCTCACAGTTGTCTGTGTTATAAAATCACATAAAAGAGCATAAAAATGATCTTTCGATTTAAAATATTAAAATATTTTCTGAAATATTTAAGAAAATATGCAGATTTACTGTCAATGGTGAAAACTTTGCAATAAGCAGCAACAGTTTTGTTAAAGTAACATCTTCAAAATAGTGCACTAAAAAGATGAAAAAAGGATGTATATTTGATGTGTAAGTACACGAATTTTAAATACGGATAAATCTCCTGGTCGACTTTAAGATCTCTTAATGTAATGTCAGTCTGCAACCACTCGACAAAAACAGAATTTATGGAAAGCAAATATCGATAATTACACAGCACAGGTGACATGGTATATAAGGCAGCGGTTTTTTAAAAACTATAGCAATGGTAGAATTTGACGTAAATCCAAAGGCATTCATATGTTTGAAAGGACTTCAGAAATTGGCTAAAATATAAGAACATGCTGTTGATGGATGATTATTGACTTCCTGGTGATGCCCATAGACAATTTATGAAGCGTACAATATTTTCTAGATATTTTTGTATTGTTTTAAAGGCTGTACCAATGTGGAGACAAGTAACATAGAACGGTATTGAATTCATTTTTACAACGATACTAAAAGTTCAGTTGTCTATCAAAATATCACACAAATGTGTGAAGAAATTAAACAAAAGAAATTGGACTGCACTGAAAGAACGGTCAACCGAAAAAATCTATACACACATGACATTAGCAAGGGTAAAAACATTATTTACAAAAGAGTATGTTAGTCACGTGTATGACGAATGTCAAACACTCATAGCTACAAGCAAGGAAACAAAAACAAAATTCCACAGCAAATACATATACATCTATGTATTTTCACGAAATACTATTGGACTGAGAGAATTAAAAAATGTCCCTTTCTTCTGTCCTCTTATTCTTTTAATTGCGGAGTTTCAAACCATCTGTGATATCTTTGAGAATCTCCAAAACGTGGTGACAAAATTGTTCGATTCCATGTCTAAGTTCTTTTAACCCTGCAATCAATATCATATTGCTGACAATCAGCTTCTTCATTGGAGTGCAATTCAATACAAAGACATCACTGTATTTGTAAGGTTAATGAAATACAAAAATGCAAGCTAAGACCTTTGACTCGACTCCAGGTATGATTTTCAAAATTGCTTGACAAAAGAACGCATATATTGGTGTTATATCTGCACCATTTTTACTTTGTAACCAATTAGTAAAATCCTCCTATCAATGCCACCTTTCATGCAAGAATTGAAGAGGTAGGCAGCCACAATGGTGCCATGTTGGAGGTTAAATGAGCCACTTCTTGTATTCAGAAACAATTCTACTGTATATCGCTATAGCTATTTGGTGAAAACACCTTGTTGATATGATCGTACATTCCAAATAAGTACCATACAAAGATTTTAAGGATAACTGTTATGGCAGTCATTCTTGAAGCAGCAGGGAGGGTGAACCCTACAACTTTTTTGCTCGAATCCGTGAATAAAACATAAGGTTCCTACGAATGGCTGAAAAAAAAATAATGTCAATAACGCCAAACCGAACCTTCTAACCGATATTATTTCCAAATACAGTTGAAAACGGATAATAAATCTTTTGGGTTAGCTCATTTTTATTATTTTATTTTTGACTTTTTGTTTTTATTTTATAGTGCGTTTAGTTTACTTACCGGGTCAATTAATTTTGGTTGTTTTTCACCCTCCCTGCTGCTATAAATTGAGTTGAATCCGTTTCTGTAAAATAGCTAAC